>JAWQUT010000062.1:2298454-2331063 GCA_033807755.1 Ellobium chinense
CTCTCTCCCTCTCTCTACCTATCTTCTTCTTCTTCTTCGCCATGCCTTTCTTCACCTGTTTTATCTTCTTCAGTGCTACCCCGGACTTAAATGTGAAGTACGTATATGTATATAATTATGAAAGTCACATATTTGGAGAGAACTTCCTTACACATAACCTTTTATTTTAATATATATTTATTGCTTTGCATTGTCAGAGATAATAGTGTTTAATATTCATTGGAAATCTAGTTTTCTTGGCAACGTCATTAAAGTTTTCTCTTAGTAATATTGATATAATAAATATCATTACTATAGGGCGAATCTGCTTTTACGTAGCCGCTGACCCTGAGGACCTCGAAGCGCTTTACATTGACAAGCTGATAAGTTAGGTATACACAAGCGCGCACGTGCATACATACTTGTGCCCACACTCCCCACAGTGATAAACTACAGTAGTCAAATGAGTGCCACCCGTGTCACTACCTAAATGGGCGGTATGTGTGTGTATCTGGAAGAAGACTGCCTCTTTTATCAGGCCCATTAGAGCTCTGCATCACGTTTTTGAATTGCACTGATATTATGACGCTCATACGAAAATGGATAATGTTGAACTCTACCAATTCGCAATTTTTATTATAATACAAGTAATCATTAAGTCAACCTACTATCTGACGTTTTTGTATAATTACCCGTCACATATTGCGCGATAACTGCAGCAAATCACGCCCCTCTGGTGCGGGACGCCACGCTGTCATGGCCGCAGGCAAACTAGCGAAGACCTCCCATGATGGCGCGATGTTCATTGCGCGAAGCATCAGAGGCTCTGCCGTGCGCTCGGGTTTCGCCTAAAGATGCATAGCAGCCTTGCCAGAATCGCACCATTTACCCGACCGGATATTGTTTCATATGGCGCTCTTAATCTTGAAGGTATCGGCATGTTCTGCAGAATGAACGACAGTGTCTGTGATCACAGAACTCAGAGAAGAGATTACACCGCTTACACTATTTGTTTTGATTGTGAAAGGTCAGAGTATGGGGTAGACTCCTCGAGTGTATTGCAATGCTCTTTTTGGGATATGAGTGGCCGTGTCTGAGGTCACAAAGCTCAGAGAAGAGAAACACACCACTTTAACTATTTGTTTGGCTTGTTTAAGGTTAGGGATCAGGAGTTGATATTCACAAAGCACTGTTAAGGAGACGAGAGAGGCTGCGTTGAAGATGCTGTACCTGATGGTGCATTATGATGAAAAGGATGGCGATATTGATGGGTTGATCTTAACAGTGAGTGGGTATGTGCTCTTCCACACGCAGTCTGGAATATCTCTACGGGTTGAGTCTGGAACGGCAGCGTTGAAGGCAGATGGAATACGAAACCTCTGAAGTTGAAGATGGTGCAAGGGCTTATAAATCAGAAAGAGCGCATCTCCTGAAGTTTGTTTGTACGAGTTAGGATTTAACGGCACTTCAGCACGATTACGGCCATGTTGTGCCTATCCGGTTGTAATAGTGATTAATTATTTGGGTAGAATTTTCATTTCGTTTTTTCACAGACTGCGGCTGCAAGACCTACTTTTCAATAACTTTGAAACTGTCAAAGGATCTTTAAACACGCTCGACGTGCATATAAATCTCCTGGTTTTTCGTCCTTATCCGAGAGCTGGAAGTGCTACAGTGCTATCTTCTGATTAAATGAGGATGGCGGTTGTCTGTGTCTTTTGTCCACGGCGTTTAGATGAAGAAATAAGGATGTACGCGGACAAAGCAACAATGTTACAATAATATAGACGTATAGTTACAATTGGATTATCAGTTAGAACATGGGGAAATCTGAATGATAAACGAAGCAGAGGAAGACAGCGGGAGTGACAGGCTAGAAAGGGACACAAAGCAGTGGTGAAATGATGAGATGAAGAGCAAATAGACGAATCTGGAGGTCACTATCCGCTTAGGCCAGTCGGCATGGTGCCTGAAGAAAAGAAATTCAAGGGTTTAACGGCAAGGCTACGTTTGTTTGGTTTCTGCAGTCTGACAAAAATGGAAACCACACCCCTTTCTTAGTAAAGTTAAGGAAGTATCAATCCTTAGGCTAGCCAAGATGGCAGAGACTGATGCGGAAGATTGACAGGAAACCATGCACTGACTTGCCAGTGGTGTTTGCTATATTTATATCTTTGCCTCACTCATTAGCATACAGACTACCGTTGATTCTTGCCACATCCTTCTCCGATACAAGGCCGTTAATAAGATATTTCATTAACAAATTTGAAACCTTAGACATCGGTAAGTGGTTACCGCCATGTTGCCGAGCTTTTCCTTCCGGTTTTGTACAAAATACGACACATCTTTAACAAACCTCTAATAGGTGTGTCCTCTTTGTCACTGAAACTTGCGCGCACCAACCAAAAGCGGACCCTTTCCTAAGGACTACCCACAGGATACATTGAAGGGGTGTGGCTTTCCATCTTATCAGACTGCGGGGACCAACCAAAGCAGCCCAAAGAGGAAAAAAAAAAGCTCCAAAGGTTTCCTTTAGCAAGTCACTCTTCCGACATACAAATCATGACTCGACTTCCATCGTTTAGGCCGCTGTGCTCGTTGGTTATCATCACCTAAAATGTATAGTATACATATATATAAACAACAACTAGCATCACAACAACATCAACAACAACAACAACAACAACAACAACAACAACAACAACAACAATAAGAACATGCCTCCCTCACACCAGCAGCTCCAACATTTCATCAACTAGACCAGTGCACTGATCCGAAACCTAACGAGCCTTTTGAGATGGGCTATCTTAATCCCCTCACTGTGTCGGTGTATGAAGCCCTCCATGCAGCATAGCATTGTTCAGGCTGACTGATGAATGATATTCGGAATGGCCCAGGGCTGGATTCGATCACATTTTTAGGAGAATACTGATATCGATCTCACAAGGCAAAATCATTCGATTTCGCGTGATCGTAATTTTCGTACGATGGCAAGTTTGTTTTTTTGTCTTCCTCAGAAAACAGAAAACTCTCTCATTTTCAATAATAATAATGAAAACATTAATACAGGGTTCAATGTATTACATCCAGGCTAATTCCTGCAAACGTTTCTTCACTCTGTTATTAGCTCAGCAGGCCAGCTTCAACAAGGACTTTCTCAGCTGCCTTGGAAGCATACTGTGCTACTGCCAGTCACTGGCACTGGATGTTAACATTCTGAGAATATCTTTCACTGCCTCAATTTTATAGAAGGGTGAACTGAGGAAAATGTGAATGAAATGTTTTCCCAAGGCGGGCATCGAAGCCAAGACCTACAACACATAAACATTCGGCCAATGCTAATTTTTGATCGATCAGCGCTGCGAAATCGCACCCCCTGTTCAGTTGCAACTTTTACCATGCTTCTCTTGAGTAGTGTGTAAGTCAAATCAACTATGAGAATGGTACGAGATTCAGTTGATACACCCGTCAATATATAGTCCACTCCGCTTAGTCGCAAGGTATCGAGATCATGTCTGTATAATAACAGCCTGGATAATGACATTTTTTTCTCTTAATAGCAAATTTTCTACATAAGGAAGTGCTCTATGTCTATATAAATTCACCTGATAATCGCAATTTCTTTTAATCCTAAATTTTCCCTTGCTCCCGAGGTGTTACAGCGATGAAGTGGGGTGACTATATTCAGCCTTAAAAAGTTTGCCATTGGGCAGACGCTGTCATTCAGTGATTTGCAATTTGTGAATATGTGTAATCGATTGTGCCATCCTTTCTTTTCTACTCGATTACAAAACATAATGGATTCGACCCTTTTATCGTTAGGTTTTGTTTTTTCCCTTTTTTAACGAAACAAGCCTTCACAGCCACTTGCATGGCGGGCTTTTACACGAGGCACTGATAGCATCAGAGCTTAGCACGTCGTAAAAATAGCGCCTGTCTCATTTTAAAGGGGTAAAGATCAAAAGTTTAATAACTTTTATGCATTCATTATGATTGTCGTCTTGGGTGTGCTGAATAAAATTATTTTGAATAGGGCTCAAAGGCAAAAAAAAAAAAAGTATGGCATAGAGCCAGGACCGTAAGTCACCCGCTCTGCCCCCGCAATGTAAGAGGACGTTAGAGGTCGTCCATTTTCAATGTATCGAATTGGTTAGATTTGAATAAGTCTTGCACACTGGTTATTATCGTTAGGCTTGGAGCCTCTTAAATTTGTGGCGTCATTTTCACTTTATAAGGGCTGATGGAGGGCGGTTACGGCCATGCATAAATGATTTACAAATTGGCAAGCTTTTTTTTTTTTATAGGTGGTATATCACCTAAATAGATAAGCCCCTTTTCACAATTAATGTGTAATATGTGTTATTCTCGACCACGTCGAAAGTGATACCAGTTCGTCAGTTTCTGACCCCAAATTATCATTCACGTAAAAAGTGTTTTTTTAAATGTCACTAGGGAAGTTATTTTGTTGGAAAGCCTGTGTGGACTTCAACAACAGTGATACAAAAATGAACGCACAGCGCGGGTAAGCTCTGAGAGGACCAAACATCCTCATTATAATAATAACGTTGTGGCCGTCATTTTTATGAAGTGACGGTCCCTCTTCCAATCCCATTCTATTGATCTTGTTTAACATTATTTTGCTTCAGGCAACGAAGACCGAATTGTATGAATGCACACTGGCGAAGTGCTCAGATCTTATGGGTCAGAGTTGCCAGCAAGCAATAAGGAAGAAAAACAATCCGTTTATGACGTTACGTGAGCTCTCTGTTATAGTCATTATCATCTTCAAGACCTGTGGCCTTATGCATAATCGTTTCGTTAGTTAACGCACTGCGGTAACCACGGGAAACTCCCCAAACACTAGTGTTCACTGTTGTTATCGCAATATGTTATTTAACGTATAGATTATGTATACGGCCACTGATGTAGAAAAGGTGACCATAACGTCACTGAAACAAATTCACGAGACGGCAAACACTGATGTTTATTCGAAGTGACTTTAAATTGCATTATTTTCTTCACATGCCCGAATTTCATTTTCATAATAGCTCAGTTAATATTCTTAGCAAGCAAAGAAAAACTCTCATTCTTCACTCAACTCAAGGGTAAAAATGTGCATCTTAAGCTTTCGACCGATGTTAATGTTGAATACAGATAAAGCTGCTTAATCGCACGTTCTGTATAATAACAAATCTCCCCATGGTTTTCTTGAGCTGCTATTAAGCCAAATCAACTATACGACCAGATACGAGATTCAGTTATTGCACTTTTCAATATACAGTCAACTCGACTGAATCGCAACAAGCTTAGAGATGAGGGGGTGGATAGAATCTGGGCGACGTATCGTGGCGACTGAGAATGACATTCTTACGACTTTCCTAAGTAATATACGATACACTATGATATATGTATGATATGCATTGTTAGCCTTGGATATATCATTTATGAATGAAATATATGACATTTAAGAGCAATTTTTAAAAAAATACTGCAGGAGAACAGAAGCGCATTTTTTTTGGGTGTCCACTTGAATATTTTCAGACCAGGTAGCAGTAGATGAGGTGGTTGTTAAAAATGAGATAGAAAGACATGATCGGTTCTAAAATTTCTCTTATCAACATTATCAACCGCAGTGGATAACAGTTATTAATACCGCTCACAAATTAAAGATATTTTAAGCTTTCCTTTATGAATTTCCGTTACGCAATGCGTATAAAGATGACTTTTAACTTTGAAAAGTTCTGGAAGAAAAGTATGTGATATTTGCGAAAGAAAGCTAATTCATAAAATCAGAAAAAGGAAATGGCAGCCACAGCCATTCTTTCCAATTTCTCTGAAGCATGTATTTTTATTATCTTTCTTCTGGCCTCTTGTAACCTTTTGATGTCGTTTAAACTGTCCGACGAGCGCTAGATTTGGCTTGTGAACTAGTCGAGATAATGTAGATTAAAAGGCCTAGTGATAGTCATAATCATATAGGAATGGGATGGTTTCAGAATAGGTGGATGAAGTCAGGCATAGGTTAAAAAGACAGAGTTGGGAAGAACAACAAAGAAAAAAAATGCTTATACGAGAAAAACCATCTCCAAATCGCATTCCAATTCATCGCGATCGCTATCAGAATTAGCAACCAGGTGTAAAGTGGTGGATTTCGCGCACAATACTAGACGCTTTGTGCGCAACTTCTAACAGTTTTGGCCTCGGCATTAACAGTTTCTTACCTCGTATTAGCACTAACTCTATTCATCTTTGCTGTCTTAGAAAGATGATTAAAAGCTTGGTATTAGGATGCCAATCTCAAAAGCGATTGCGATTTCCTCAGGCTGGGTGGGCGGGTNTGGGAGAGAAGGGGGAGGAGGATGGAGTGGTGAAAGAGAATTGGCTAAAGACTTAAGACATTTTCGAAACATTATCATTATGACGTCTTTTCAAGGTGAACAGAGACAAGGGGCGTAATGTTGTGAGGTTGGATGGAGGCGAGAGAGAGAAAAAGAGAGGGAGACAGAGAGGGAGAGAGAGAGAGAGAGAGAGATAGAGAAAGGGAGGCAGAGAGAGAGAGAGAGAGAGAGAGAGAGAGAGAGAAATAAAGAGATTAAGAAAGCTGAGATGAACGTTTCTTGAAAAAAGTAAAGGCCATTTTAAAGCTGGGCACAAGGAGGCAGGGGAGTAGGAAGGAGGAGGAAGGAAGAGAGGAAAGATTAGAGACTGACGAGATAAACGTAGAGCGATGCCCAAAGACAGCTGTTTTTGGAATGCCCCCCCCCCNCCTCTCTCCCTCCCCTTCGAAAACACATACACAAAACCTGTTTTTCGAGATTTACATCCAAACTATTTCCTTGCACATGAGGATTGGACAGGGGCTGGGGCGAAACAGGGGTTGGGAAAAGAAGGGTTAACGACATTTTCCATTGCCGGCAGGAGATAATAATAAAAGTTACACAAGGCATCGGAAGAACCTGATCATGCACTCTTCCGTTGCCATCCCGTTGTTTGCTGTTTTCAGTAGTAAATGTGTACGCTCGTGATGAAACCTAGCTAAATCAACGAATAAAAACAATTTTGGAGCAGCCCTCCCCACCCCTCTCAATTCTATGGTCTTCTCTCCCTTGCATCCTTTCATTTATCTTTGCTTTATCTGGTGGTCTAAGTAGACATTAACATCATGTTCTACAAATTAGGTCATATGCAAATTTTGACATCCTTTTGTTCACAATATTATTTCGATAAATTCGTGTACAAATTCAAGAAGTTAAATGGACAGTGGTAAATATTTGCTTCACAGTCTTAAAAATCTACACGACATGAAATACTTTAACCCGCCTACAGTGTCCTTCCGCCTGACCATGTCTGAGGAAATGGACATGGAAATGGACATACATAATAGTATGTTTATAAGTACAAATTCCCTCACTCATTTCATTCAGAACTTGAATTCACACCATTTGAATATCATCCGTATGCTCATTATACGTGCTGTGTGGCATCAAAAAGCGAGAAAAGCTAGCAGACAATTTTTTCGGACGCAATCGCGAACCGTTTTGACCTGTCGTCTGTTAGTCTGTCTCACTTTTTGACGTCACGCAGCACGAGTAATGGCAGGGTGAAAATCCTGACATTATTGTGTTGTTTTTTCAGAAACTATTAGGCGAAAGGAAAAATATATGCGGCTTAAATGTTGTGGAAAAAATAATGTGGATTTATTAGGCTGTAAAGCAAATAATCACCATGTTCCTTTAAGAGGGATAAAGTCTCTTCATTCTAACAAATGTTTTGCACACGATCCGAACTTCGTTCTTGATGAATGTAACGTGTCTTCTTGAAGACAGACGATGTGTACAATCCATCGTGTTTAGATCTATCAGTGTGTCAGTAATCACAGCAATGCAAACATTACTGTTTTCTTGTGGAACTTAACAACTGTGCTAGGGTTCATATCAGTTCAGACTGAGAACGACACGACGATTGTTTCTCTTAACAATACGAAGGTAGTATCGAACTTAAGTCATTCATTAGTGTCATACTTGAAGCACAATGAAATGGCATTGATTCCAAAGGCGATACTACTCCTGAGAGAGTGTGTCTTTGCATTTTCACCCGAAATGAGTCGCTACGATTTGCAAACGAAGTCGTATGTCTCATTTGTTAATGAGAGTAAATACGACGCACTTCGCAGCCAGGACTGAAATGCAGGTATACACGAACACTGTCTTGTAAAACGCCCATTCAGCGTTGTGCATCACCCCATTCCCATCCAGGCATCCACCCACTCCATTCATTTCCTCGTCGTTTTAGCCTGCACTGAAATTAAGCAGCAACTTTGTGAAAACAAAAAAAAAAAGTAATTTCACCATCAAAATTACCTCAGGAGACGGCATGGTGCCTCGTAGACTATCTTTCCCAACACGAGACACGTCAAATGAACTGTAACCGGCGCGAAGACGACCCTGCGTCCGCCGCATAGCCACTCTGAAAGCGATGGCGCCCTTTCGCTTGGAAAAGCGCGCACGGCAGGCAGGAACTTGAAGAATCCTTGCCCTCTTCGCCTTTGGAGTGGGGCGGTACTTGAAGAGGATACAGTGGGAGACTTACGACAGAATAACGAGCCCGTAATGACTTCGGCAGCTTCTCAAGTGGCCCCATTGAGCTACGGCACCAGTTGAAATATGCCACAACGCCACTGCCGATTAGCCCCAACTCCTTTGATACCGATGCCAACCCGAGCGAGATTGGACGGGTTGTCTGCGGCAGAGGCAAGATTCTAAGATGTCTCTTTCTTGTTGTTGATGTTGTTGTTCTTAATTTTCTTTCTTTTGCTGCAGAGAGGCGTCTTATGCCAGAATCTCAGGATTTCAAGCCTGAATTAAATCTCAACTTTCATCAGCAGAAGGTGGAAGGTATCGCTTCAGCCAGTGTTATCTGAAAACTTTCCGATGTGAGTGTAGTTCATCTGCTACCAAAAAAAAAAGAAAAAATCTTTGCTACTGGACATCCGTTCCTAGATCTGTTATGATGCTAACACACCCTTAGTACCTTGGTTCGGAAGGTGGTGTATTGTCCAATTTCAACTGTATCTCGAAACGCTTATCAGTTTGAAGCGCCGTTTTGTGGTAGCTGTAGTTGGAGAAGATGGAAGAGACAGAGAGTGATGACTGCAAGAGTTATGCTGAAAGTGGTGGTGATGATAGTGGTGAGGTGGTGAGGATCATTTAACAGCACAATAAGTTACAACACGCAGTTCATCAGCAAAAGCAGTTATATTTGTTGTTGGTACTCAAGCTGCTTCTCGGGTAGACAGGTTAGAAACACTTACGGTGAAAGAAACATACGCCTGCAGAGGCATTTACGCTTAAGCATGATATATTTCAGAAGTAAAGGGCCTTGATTTAAGCTTGAGTCTGCATTCTGCACGCACATTACGTGAATTTGGTTCGTTTAGTGCGCTGCTGGTGGTTCTTACCTGAGTTTCCTGCAAAGATACAGGTATCCGGTATAAGACAGCAAGCATTGTATTTTAAGCACATAAATATACAATGCAAAAGAAGGCATAATTATAAGATACAATGGAGCACGGATTATGTGTACACTTTGGGACCGATCAAAAGTGTACTAATACACAGATGTACGTATTATCCATACACATACCCCTAGAGAAGAAAAAAGTCTTGACCAAAAATACTGTATTCTGTATCCGTGTTTATGTATTAAGAGTGTACGTATTAATTGTGTTCCATTATAATTCTAACAGCTTGAATAGTACCATTCGGCAACTGCTCAAGACACATAAAGGACTCGAAAAACACTGTGTTAGGAAGGGATAAAGCAATCTACTCTCAAGTCTCCTTCTACAGTAGCGTCGTCATGTTTTTTCTTTACTTTTATTTTTACGGTGGATTTCATGTACGGCGGTTTGAATAAAACAAAATCGTCTTTTTCGAGTGGAGTATTTTATCGGGAAACCATTTTCTTTTAAAGAATGTCCTACAGTGTAGTTTATGATGGAAATTGAATAAATGATCCACTTGATGGGTGATTGACTGATTAATCGATTGACAATAAGTCGACCAAAAAAAACAAATCAAGCAAAAGTCAGTTTAGTCGACGTTAATGTTTTCCATGTAGTGTACTCGCACTGAAAGATTTTAGCAACTGGGCATTTCCAGAAAACTGGAAAAAGTAATGGACGGCTCGCGTCACGTGACCAGTAGGAGTAAACAATAAAGGCGATCCTAATGACGTGGATTTATTTAGTAAAAATCCAAAGGAGAAACTACTTTGTGAAATTATAAGTACTTATTTTTGTTTTCTATAGAGCGTGTCATGACTGTTCACTGTTCTAACGCTTTTATGAGATCACCAGTACTGAGCGCCTTTATTTCCGTAGATACATGAGGTCTTCTTTAAGTCAACCTGCGTAAGCGATCTTGGACTTCCGCTTCAAACCATAGCATTGTCCCAGTGCTTTGTGCCCCCATCCAACTTGCCACTCAGTTCAGAATTGAGATTTATTGATTCCACTTATTTTTCTCTGCTTCGTTTACTGTTTAGTTTTCCAGCTGCAGCTGTTATCAAATTTTAATGCCTTACCTGCTGTCTTCCCGATGCATGTCCTGTGAATTCTGATTGTCTTCTCCTCACTGTAGTAAGAAATGTCTTTTCATGACTTGCTTCCTTCAAGACCTGAGCATTTGTTTTCTTTTCTGTTCATGTAATGAACAATCTTCTCAGGAATCACATTTCGGTGACTGCCAGCCACATTAGGTGAGGTGATAAAAGTTCAGATTTTTACTTTTTGTTTGTTTGTTTATGTGTATGTGGAAATACTGTACCTCATCCCGGATTAAGATTTTCATGATTGGGGATTTGAACAATCTTCTTACAGATGTATAGTGACGTGCAATAGTCATGTTAGTCCTGTGCTTGGCCAGCATGCCAATCTGGATTGGTGTCAGTGACATGGCTTGTGATGCTCTTGACCTAGCTCGTGACATAAGTTACCCCCCTTCCCGCGACACCTACCATTAGGAAGGTCTTTGAAGGTCTTCATCCACACACACACACACACACCACTCTCCTCCCCAGCGTTCTCCTAGGACACCAGCAGTTAGTACCCTCTCTTCTCCACACACAAAAATATTAAAACAAAACACACATGCCATCGATGTCAACTACTTGAGACTTTCAACCTTGTTTACCTCCCCTTCATCTCTCACCATCAGCCGAAGCGATCGTAAAGAGGGATTACCCTCGTACCCATTACACCTTCAGGAGTCATAACTCCACGGCGGCCCCCGACCACCTTCTGACACGAGCTGAGACCTATGTAAGTCCTGCCCCGGGCCAAGCGCACTAGATGACCGGCCGCCCAGGTCGTTCTTCTGCTCCTACCTACTGGTGTCTCCTAAAAGGGTCGTCACCTAGACGAGTCGTCATCTAGACGAGGAGAGACATTGCAGATTGCTTACGAGGCAGTTTGGAATGGAAGGGGTGAGGGAGGCTTTTCAGCAAGGTTGCATCCTCATTACATGTATTGTATATATATTATATTATATATCTTGTTTTTTTTCTCGCAAGGATGTAATTTTCGTGAATTTTGAGAGCAGAGCTTAACAAGCGAAAATTACTTTCCTTTCAAGAGGTTCCCTTTAAATCTTTTGAAGTGAGTACCACTAGTAATTACTTTGCACAGGGGCGGTAATCGCAAGGGAAACGCAATATACAGTGATGCATTTGTTTCTTCTAGCCACCATCCCTCATTATGTGAACATTATTGATCGCATAATAATTTGTCAGTACGAAGCAGAGATTGTCAGTGTGGCTATGGTTCCTTTTGTTTACCTACCCCTTGCATTTGGACTTTACATTTTAAAACGAATTCTTTGGCGTAGATCATATGCAAAAACTCTTAATGGTTCATTTTGCTATCTCCGCTTTATATTTTGGCCGTTTTACCCCATATGCTTTGGCCTAACCCCTGACATTTTGACCCTTGGATTTTTTATAGAGAATTCCTCTGCATGAAGAAATCTATTAGAAAGCTTTTGTTTTTATGTTCGGATCTTTTACTGATCATCTCTTGAGAGGGGTAGGCAAGCGCATAATAATGGCATTTCCTGGTGTTGCAACCCTATTTGCACGTTACGACTTAGGTATAAAATGTACATCTGATTCTTGTCTGTATCGTGCAATATGCTCCAACCACTAGGAAAAGCCATAGCCTAACTCGGCTATAACTGCCCCTAAGAGATCTTAAGTTCAGTCAGTAATAGCTGTTTTTTACGTTTAGTTACAAATCCGTCGATGACGATCTCCTCATGCAACTTTATCTCTCCCACCCCTGCCCTCCCCCTCCCCATTCCNTCCTCACGACACCAGAATCCCGTCATTAGGAATATAATATACAGTATAGGGTTCATGGAACTCTGACTTTATAATGAAGGCTAAATTCTTTATTTTCAAATCACTGACAAACCACATAAACGTATCAAGCTACCAACGATGTTTCCTTCGTTGTTCTCACGACCACTTTGGAACTTTAGACCTGCATTATTTTTGTTTTGACCCAACTCTGTCCAGATCTCTAGCGCAAGTATTGGTACACTGGTCACTTTCGCTGAAGTAAATCGCCGCGGCGACATGCCAAATTATGGAGGAATCCACCGGGCGTCTATCTGGGCACGGCATCTCGCATCCCTGGTTGATATTTTTTCTCCTCTTCTCGCCTAATCCATTGTCGGAACTCAAGCGGTCCACTTCAGACCGGCGGCCATGTTGTTATAGAGTCGCCACCCGCGTCGCGCCATCTACCGGACGGCGGCGGATGACGTGATGGTTATCTCTTTCTTGCTTTCTTGTTGTCTCCCCGCCCCGTTCTAACTATCTCTCCCAAACCACGCCTCACAATGACCTCAGTATTATACCAAAAAGAGAGTGAACATCGACCAATAATTTTCAGAGTCACTCATGTCTTATCTTCATCCCATTTTCCTGCAGTTGCTTTGAACTCTGTCTGTCTGTTGGCCCGTCTGCGAGACTGCTTACCTGCCTCCCGTTCTGAGTACCAGCTTGTCTGCTTTTCCGCTGGCCTGCCATCTCATCACATCCCACCTTCAAATAGAAGCTCTACATGCATTAGTCTGCATTCTCGTGAGTGCAATAAAGCAGGAAAACACAACACATATATAAAGAACTTCGTTTAATGGCAGTCCGGATAATTGCAATTTCGTTTAATCGTAACAGTATCACTTCATATATCTATAACAGAGTGCTACAAGTGTATTTCTGTACAAAGTCACTGGACATTGGATAATACAACTCTATATAATTGCAACATTTTCCATGCCCCAGAGATGATGCACTAAGCGGCTCATAACCTTTTTCGTATTTATATCATAAGCTGTATCATAATCATTATCAACGACAGCGGCAAATAACAAAACAGGAGCAGCAGCAGCAGCAGCATGATTACAAACAATCAAACAAAAACTAGAAAAAAAAATAATAAGGCAAGCAAACAAAGAAACAACTCGGATTCTCGGATTCATTGCTTTGTCGCTGGGCTGAACCACGGAGTAATAATAGGCCAGGCCTATTTATGATAATGAAATATATACACTTTACAACTGTGGGCTGGGGTTTGAAGTGTCTAGACTGTGAAATGATAACATCTGTCGTGATAACAATAACAAGGGACACACGCATGTAAGCACCGCTGAAAGAGCCAGAGAGCGGGAGAAAATAGGGCTAGAGGCGAGCAGTTAGAGAGATAAAAGGGCAACAGAGAGAGAGAGAGAGAGAGAGAGAGAGAGAGAGAGAGAGAGAGAGAGAGNGAGAGAGAGAGAGAGAGAGAGAGAGAGAGAGAGGGAGAGGGAGAGAGAGAGGAGAAAGGGTAGGGAGAAAGAGAAGAGAGAAAGAGACAGAGAGAGAGAGAGAAAAAGAAAGCCAGAGAGTGTGAGAAAATAAGTCAGAGGCGAGACGTCAGAGAGAGAAAGACAGCAGAGAGTGAGAGAAAGAGTGAGAGAGAGAGAGTGAAGATAGATGATAGATGTGAAGAGGCACATTGAACATAATGTCGAATGCGGGAGGGAGAGAGTGTGAGAAAAAGATAGACGACATTAATAGGTACAAACAAAGTGGAGACACGACACCTTATTTTAGAAAAAGCAATAAAAAAGAGAGAGTGCGTGTGTGAGAGAGAGAGAAGTACAGAAATGATAAGAACTAATTTTGATAACAATTAATGGAGTGATAACCGTCATGTCTTATCGTGCTTCTTCCCTATCCCCCCCCCCCCCCCCCCCCCCCCCCCCCCCNTTTCCGAAGGAAAAAAAAAAGCAAGCGATGGAGCCAGTAAAGAACAAAACAGGGCCACGGAGAATGACAAGAAGGGAAGTAAAAATGAGAAGAAAAAATTGTGAGCGGGAAAATGATGTGATGTTTTAAAAAAAAAAAAACTTGACGAAATACGTTGTATGCCCGCAGTTTAAAAATGACCAAAAAAAAAATGTCAGAAGTGGGATTCGAACCCACGCCCACAAGAGTGGACTGCGACCTGAACGCAGCGCCTTAGACCGCTCGGCCATCCTGACAGATACTGCCTCACGCGTTCTCTGGCTTATATTATGTTGCATAGAACTGTTGTCTTACATATACTGTTCGGTGACCTACAAGGACAGTTTGACTTATTTTTAATGACATTTTATTGATGATATTTAAAGGTTGTATTGCAAAGTGTCTTTACGATCATATTATTAATTCCTTCTCTCCTATTTATTGTTTGTTTCTTTTCTGTATTTGCCGCTTTGGACGTTCTTGTTCTTTGCTCCATAATCAGCGTTTTCTCCCGTTTTACGCTTAATATATTGTTCCTACCGGCCCCTCCTTTACGTTCAGTATCTAAGAAAACTATAAACTTGACAATATGGAGCAGCGTGACTGGCTGGCTAGGACGTTGCCCAAGATCTAAAGGTCTTGGGCTCGATTTCCACCATGGTCGTATTATAAATGCCTAAAGAAAGCATTTCATCCATATTTTCCAGTCCACCCTTCTGTTAAAAGGGTACCTGGTTATAGGCAGGGAGAGTTATCGTGAGAATGCTAGTCATCAATGCCTGTATCGCAGCAATGTATGCTCTCCATGGAGTTGAGAAAGTTATAGAATGATCAGACCTATTGGGCGTTATAATAGAGTAAGGTCGCGTGAGAGGGCATACGCCTTAGTAAGAGAGTTACAAATAAACCGCTGTATTATAATAAATTTCTCATGCTATGTGATCTTTATCTCTCTCTCCTACCTCTCCTCCTCCTCCTCCCCCCGCCCCCTCCCCGTCCCAGCTGTTCCATCTCGCTGCAACAATATTAACAAAAACAACAGCAACTATAACAACGAATAACACATAAACATACAATAGAAGCCTTCAACCTCGAACCTCATCATACTCAACTTCGCTTATGTAATCATTGCAAAACTCCAGTATATTGTTCTAGGTATTTCCATTCTAAATTTACCTTTGCAAACTTCGAGTTCGTAAGGTTCTATTATACCCTGTTGTAATTCTTCCACCCTATCCTTTTACCACCCCCGTCTCTTTATTCTGCCAAAAGAGCAGGAAAGAAAAGAAAAGACCAAGAAAGAAAGAAAGGAAAAAGAACCTAAAGCATCTCACATGCCCGTTCCTGGTGACACTACCAAAGTATAGAAAGTGGCCTGTTTACGATAGCTCGCGCCGCCGCCACTTACTCTGCTACTACCAATTACGTTGTCCGCCCTTAACACCGCAGCACTCAACAACAGAACAAGCAGAGGCGGGCGGTATCGTTAATGAGTATTGTATCCAAAATTTAGTTACTCAGCAATTTCAGTGTTGGTATCAGAAGTCATGAGTAGACGTTTCAGATTTCAGATTTCACCTTTTTATTTAGATTGAAGCAATCGTTCCAAAATATTGTTTTATATAGATAGCTACCACTGGACAGTAAATCAGCAGACAAATGGACATACACTCAGAAATATGAACAGACAATCGACCCTCTCACAAAAATATTTTGATACTCTTGACGTTAGCGGCAACAATTCGTCTGACCCAAATGTCCAAAGGTATCAATACTATGGGAAGTTATCAAAAGTGAGAGAATCTGATAGTTTCAAAAGATATCCAAAATTATGCCAACTTTGTGCTGTGTATCAGAATGACATAAGATTCGATACCCAGAGCATGAAGGTCTGAGTACTGCGAGAACAAAAAAACTTCTGGAATCGGCCCACTCACCAAGAACAAGACACAAAAACCACGGCAGCCCAAGCACCCGTGTTAGCGCCCTCAGCCTTAGCGGTGCCAGCGCGAATTCCAGGACGTATCTTTTCAGGACATTATTCGCGCAGTTATTACGCCGCCTAGGGCGAAAGTGGAGAATTTTTGGGTGCAAAAAAGACCGTCTCCCACTTTCACCTACGTCGTAATGGGGGCCGAAGTAAGAAAACACTTGTATCATGACGACGTTGTTCTTTCTTGACATCGATCTTTTAAGGGGAGTGGGGTCACACGGTTCCAGATTTCGTTTGTATTTCGACTACTAAATTTTGAAACGCTTTGGTGTGCAATTATGGTGCAACTTTCTTTAGATTTGACGTGGAAGATTGATTTCCAGGGTGCAGAATGATACATTCCTATCGAAAGACAAACGATCTTTCATCGCCAAGATAAGCACAAAAAACGCCACATACCACTGGAATACAGTATTGTCTTGCAGCAAGTCGAAATGAGGCCAAACCGCTTTTTGGCTAAATCACATATTGTAGTCTGTGACATAAAAACTTAATGAGTGTACGTTCATAAGATGAACAATGTTTTTTTCTTCTCATGTTTGACCTAGTATTATTCTGGCCTGAGATACAGTTTTGAAGTGGCAATGTAAAAAAAAAAAATGCAAGAGGGTCGCAAATGAAGAACAATTTCATACTAAATAATTCATCTAATATGCCTCTCAGAAACTGAAATTTATTCACAACTGATGTCTATTTGCCTATAAAAATCAACGTTTTTTGTTTGTTTGTTGTTTTTTTTTTGTGCATAGAAATTATTTTATTCTCTATTTCTGGACACACACACACACACACACACACACACACACACACACACACACACACACACACAACACACACACACACACACACACACACACACAAAATGATGTTGGATGGCCGTATTCAGAGCTTGATATCTCAACAAGTTTAACAAGTTAACTCAGTTCCTGCTTTAGCGACATAAGCCTAATTTTGTCTTGTTTGGAAATATGAACCCAATTATTAAGAGACTAATGAGTGAACGAGCAGTGTCGGTGGCGTGACTTCATAAATCATGCGCGTGCCAAGAAACGAGCTTATCACAAACAATAAGGGAACTCGTAATATAAGATAACGTTAAAGAGGCTCACAAGAATTATCAAGTCTTATTGAAAGCTGCCCCGCTCCCCCCCCCCCNNNNCCCCCCCTTTTTTATTTTTTTTTTCTGTGGTTGATTTGATCTTCTTGATCTGTATTTAAGGCTGTTGAATTCCTTTGCTTTTCACTATACCAGAAATTGGCACAAACACTGCGAGTGACTATAGCGAAAGCTCTTCCTCTAGACCAGCCGAGAGTTTCCAGAATGGAAAACCTCGAAAATATCAATCATTTTCCTTTACCAAGGACTTTGTATACCATTGCCAACTAAACGCATTGATTTCTTTGAGATTTATTTTAACATGTATAATGTTCAGGTCCCAGATTATTAAGGAGGGCCTTATGTTAGTTTATTTCGTGCGCATAGAGAGAAGGTGATTGGACGCATCTAACCACCCCTAGTACTGACAACTCCACTCATTGAAGTGCTTTAGTCAGTGCATAGTCCTGTCGAAATCAGTCATTACTAAGTATGGCAAGTGGCACTGACATCAGAATAATACAACCCTTGCCGAGGACATTAACGCGAGATTTCTGTAAAACAGTAGATAAGCAGTCGCCATAGTGTCTTGAAACCAGACTCAAAATTTCTCTAAATAGCTTTTAACTTTAATAACTTTGTCTGAAATCTAGAAAAAAAAAAGTTCCGGAGATTGGCATCACTGATAAAGTCCTTTCTCTGCGGTGTCATGATTATTGCGTGTCTGGCATCCCATAGCGCTTTACAACAAATTTACAGAACAAACAAAAAAAAAAAAATTTGAGCCACTATATTGGCTCACTGAGACACTAGATCTTGTAAGAAACATTTCAAAGTACAGAGAATATAGTTACATGTCAGTGAGCACGTTTACAAGTTTTTATTTCAAAACCCCCGACCACACTTTACATGATTTGAACCTTGACGAAAGCATTTTAGACGTCACTTTCACTATTCGACATAAACTTTAATGGCGTAGGAAGAGAATGGCTACAAAAGTTTATAGCTCTATGCTCATATTATTGTAAAGTATTGTCTGAAGTGGTGTAGACGATAACATCATATCTCAGCACTGAATTAATGGGGTGCGGAGTCAAGTCTTAGAAATAACATGGAATTGATAATAATCCTCCATTTCGAAATGAGCTTTTAAGGGGGAGAGGCCANCAGAATAACTTCTAATCTGGAATCAGCTTTCTGAAACAGTTTTAAATGGCAGTATGCACGGCTGAATAATGTCTCATTCCAGAGTTCTGCAAATAGGAAGAGCGTCCAAGACAATTTCATATTTGACTGGATGTCTCTGTCTGCTGTGCATTTCTGTTGGACATGTTATTAAAATAGTTTTCGGGGATGTTTAAGACATTATTCCGATTAATTTCGCTTTCCCGATTTTAGAAGGTATTCCCATGTTTGCTCTGCTGAGAGACCTTATTCCAGATTGTAAGCTTCAAGGGTTAGACCTTATCCCTATTTTGATCAGCTGGGCATGATTCTGTGGTATGTATGCCTGTTCTTCCTCTGATTACTATCATAGATCTTCTTAATTAGTCAACTTAGTAAAGTTCACTACCGGTTTAAGCAGAATGTAAATATAAAAGTAATAATATCACTGCGTTATCAAATTTCGCCTCCCAATTTAAAGATGTATCAGCCAACAAAAGCCAGTATAACAAATCACATCAGTCAGTCATATTCCCCTGACAATGAAAAAGTAGGAAGCAGAAGTTATGATTGTTGGAGTTTTGACCTGTGATGCCAGGATGATTGTCCATGCTTATTAATAGAGCGTGGTTTATCGTCTTCTTTAGTTTCTCCGGCCCAGAATCCATATGTCTACGACAGAGAGGCATGAATTAAACTTCTTCTTTGATACTAATGCTGTATCTAGTCAGCATTGTTATACTGTACTAAATTAATAAGTCGATTTAGAATCTAGTCTGCAAACTCACTGGACTTTCAAAATGTTCAGCAGCAGTACACAGCAGGACTGACTGGACTGTTATTATGACTGTTAGAACTTAGAATTTCAAAAGAGCGCGATTGCGCCATTCGCGAAAATGCATCACGGCGAAACCGGAACCTGCACTGTGACCGATCACGAAGTGTTGCGACCGAGACACCTCGCCGAGTGGGAATGAGTGCCGAGTCGCGACTCGCGCCATTTCCGAGACATCGTCATAGAGTCCGGATCCCTGGCAGACAACGGCAGAAATGTGTGGGTACTCGGTGGACACTGATGCGATTCTGGAGCCGATTCCGGAGAGAATCTGTTCATTGTATCAGATATTCGCCGCAGTATCGGACTAATACATTAATTTATGGCTTTATAACAGGAGTTTATGATACTTTCATGTCATTATTGAAATAGGCCTTCACTTTGGGTTTTGTGGAGCCGTAACAGCAGGCTCGTCACTTTCATTCTTTGCAATGGGGAGGAATGGAAAGTGGAGGGGGGCGGGAGGTCGCGGACCCTGGTCAGACAGCTTTGCAGCCTCAAGAAAATTGTTCATTGTATTCACCGACGGGAAGATTGTGGAAAGCGCGGAAAAGAGTTGTCCGAAATCTTTATCGAGGCAGGGGCAGGCGGCAGGTTTGTTACGCCCCCGCATGATAGGTATGGCAAAATTTCATAGTGGTAAAATTTCATAGTGCTTGTAAGTACTTAAGGGATGTCGCGTGTGGGCACTTAAAAAATTCCAGCACAGATAGTGGTATGCAGTCTCCTTTCTTATTTTTAAATGGTGCTCGGTAGAACCAATGTTTGAATAGCAAATCATAAGATGATGTTTAGGTAGTAGCTGATCAAGCGCCTCGCTACCAGTTACAGGATCAGTGCCATAATCGAGTCGTAAGTTAGGGAAGGCAGGGAATGAACTCGATTTCTACCAAGTTCTTGTATCGTCCATCCTCAGCATACATCTTCCCTCTCCCTAATTGCTGACTTATTTGCCCCTGGTGAGTTTATTTACTACAGCCAAATTAACAAAGGCAAGGTCGGCGCCGAATGAGGGCCCCATGATTGCCCGCCCCTCGCGTATCTTTGTTGCCAATCTGGGAGGCGTAGACGATGGGTCTAGAGCTGGGAGCGGGCTGAGGGTCTCTGTCTTGTCACTCTCGATTACGTCCGCCTACCACGGCGAACCTATGAATGTTCTAATAACGTTATTTCCCCCACCGCGTACACAAATGAACGGTTTCAGGCAAAAAAAAATCTCTCTTAGTGTCTGGCGCCGTGTGTTTGAAACGTGCATAGTTCACACAAGCACTGGGCCGTAATTATCATACCGACAGCTGACGCAGCATTGCGGAAATCGGGAGCTGTGGGTCAAACCTCCCCTCCATCCCCTTGGCTCCGCTATACAATATAGTATTATATATTAAGAATATCGTAAAGGGGGAACAAGGTTAGCAGACTTCCACATACAGATTTAGGCTTGGGGGGGGGGGTCGAGGAGGAGGGAGTTAAGGCTCCGTACTGTCATCATCTTTGGCATCTGGCTTCACCTCATTGAGAGATAGAGACTTGAGAGGAACACTTCACAAAATATCTTCTTGTTATTCCTCTGCTTCATGGCATAATTTTTGTTTTCAGACTAGGAGAATGCGATTTTGACTTTATAGAAATATTATTATTAGACTGTAAACTCCTCACGATATTAAATTCTAACGCACACCCGCCCCTAGAGCAATCTCGCATCCACTGGCACACACCCTAGGATACGCATTTTCCAACGATATTTCTTCACATTATTTGACAACAATGTATTGTCTGTATATTGAGAAAGACAAATAATTTTAAAAAAAACAACAAAAAAACTATTATTATCGCTACGGTCTGTAAGAAGGGGTTGGTATAACGGTGGCTACCTCTTTGTCATCGTAAAGTACACTTGACCCTGGGCTCGTCACAAGTTTCCATATGCTTGGTATTCACTTACAAACCGACTGGCATCTCCGTTTACAACTGCCGTTTTTCATCTCCAAATCTGTATTCCCTCACGTTCGCTGGTTTGGATCAAATAGTGTAAGTAGGACATTCCGACACTGTCCATGTGTCAGGAAGTCGTCACCGCGCCAATCTGGGATCGGGGCAGTTCAGGATCGGGCCAGTTGCACCACTAGGCGGTCGCCCTACTGTCTCCAAGCCAGTGGGAGGAAATAAAAATCTGTTATTTCCACATACATGTAGGTGGAGTCTGTCTCGAACCAGGAAGACCTTCATAAAAGATGAGATCAAGACTATGTGGGATAGCAGCAAATACCTCAGCGCCGTCTTGAACAAGTCTCACTTGGCATCTCATTTTAGATGTGTCAGAAGTGCAGTACCGGTTACAGCGTTTAATCGGAATTCCTTTGATCTCATTATCCAATTCCAAAGAAGCTTTTTGCACGAAAGAGATGGGATTGGTATACATATTGGAACTGCAAACTAGAGCAATTTGTTGAAAGGAAGGGATGACCTGTATTCTTTATCAAAATCACCAATCAGATGGGAGCGGGTAACTTCCACTGACAGAGATATGATAAGATGCTTTATTTTGTTTCCCAGTGAAGATGTCGATTTTCAGCATAAGGATTTCAACACTGACGGTTATCATAATTTCATGCACCAGTATGATGATTTTCTGCCATCTCTTTGTGATCAGGGTTGCCACTCTCAGTGATTTTTCACCGGCTCTGATTAATCGGGTTGGGTATGGTGATTTGGTGGAGGAAATGAAAATTTTACAGAAACCTGATGAGATTAGGGAATAATCAAGATGAGAGGCGACCGAAACACAGGGCTTGTCCGGCCCTTCTTTAGAAGTTGCAAAATAAAATTGCGGAATTCTGCAAATATTTTATGTAATTTTCATTTTAAAAATCTAAGTTTCGTTTTAGAAAGTGATGTGTCGAGTTAATTACTACAGAGTTCAGTTTCTGTCGCAAGCTCAAATAAAATGATAGTTAGAAATCTGGTGAAATTTTGGCACTTATACGCGTACTTGTGAAAAGGCAAAGATCCAAAGCAGTAACCTTGTTTAAGATATGATAAGCGCAAGTAACAACCAGACCATGTTATGCGACGTATGACAGATAAACGTTGTCTTACTGTCTCGCTGAGATAGAGTTGGACAAATTCAAGACTACAAAATATGTAAAAAGATTTAGTTGGGAAAAAGGAACGCTGTACTTGATTTAAGAATCATCTACAGAAACGAACACGCAGTTAAAAAATTTTTTGATGTAGACGTCGCTCGGCCAGAATTCCATCTCTTGAATTATAGTCCCCGATGAGGGAAACCCCATTTGAAAAATCTTTGCTGCATTTCTGTCAGATTTAAACTTGGGATATCAGCCCAGGGTGATGCGCTTTTGAATTTCTTCATTTCTTGTGCCATTCTAGTAACGGCACAGGTATCGTACCTTACCTTACCTCTCTACACACTATACGTACGTGCATTTCCTTTTTGTCATTGCCAAGTCAAAAACTACACCAGCTCTCAGCTGCTCTCATCTCAACAGCTTGCTGCCAACTTGAAGGGTTAGCGAAAATGGCATTCAAACAGCCAGCTACAAGCTTCAGACCAGACTTGAGCATAGCACATGTAGACAATCATCTACAGCGACTAGACTGATGTTTCACTGTTGTGAAGGCCCAGGGTAGACGATAGCGTGTCAGATTTCTGATGTCGATAGGGATACTTAACGCTCTAAGCGCTCTGAGCATCATGTGTCATTTTGCCGAGTTTGCTGTAGGTAGCGAGCGGTGGGCCTGGAGCGAGAAGAGGTGTGGCATTTCCGTGGGAGGTAAAAAAAAAAAGAGTAGTGAAAACTCGAGAGCGGGGTAGAGAAGTAACGAAACAAATCATAATTACGAAACACAAAACACACACAAAACATGAGCTTTCTTTTCTTACGATCGAATCGTCAGTTTGAATAAAAATCACACATCATCATAAAACTCGTCCATCTGACACACATGGTCCAGCAATAACTCTTAAAGTCACATGGAAGTACGAAGAAAGCAATATATTTTTCATTGTTGGTTATATTATCATTTTCACCCACTCAGTCCTCAGTAGTGTATAATGAATAAAATAATTTGTACACTAGCATTGTTTCATTTTTCATCTGAAAATTGACACTTAGAAACATACACCAAGACCATGTAAATTTCGAGCTTTCTGGACAGGAATAAGATAGCCTAATTTTTTTTAGTCAAGTATTGACCTTACAGCTCTAGACACAACCAGGAATTTGTTAAATTGGGTGGTAAAACCTACAATAATCAAAATCTACAATCATTTTCCAACCAATCAGGGTCATTTACAAAGTTATCAAGAGTGATTCCCCCTTCCCATCTGCCAGTTCATAACTTTATAAGGACTATTTAAAATTGCATACCTTCACCTGATTCCATATGGCATCTTCGTAACTGGAATACAATCATAAACAGTGATAATACATCAATACTGCTGTCCCCACAATTTAAACTGTCTCTTACCATTAAATGAACTGAACAAGCAATAATTTACACATCAATTCTTGTGGAACTCAGAGGAACTGAATGTTACGTGCACAGTAGTTCAGCAGTTTATTATATTTTCTGAAGAATGTTTATGGTATCAAGTATACTTTTCCTTTTTTGCTAGAGGTTTACTGGAACTTTTCGTATCGTCCGCTCCTTCGTCCTCTTTCTTTCCTATCCCTCCACAACACCTGTCCTTTTTTTTTTAAATAGATAAGAGTGGAAGAATTGATGTGTAAATCATTGCTTGTTCAGTTCACTTAATGGTAAGAAGGGAGGAACGTGTGGGGAGGGATAGCGCTACACTCCACTGCATACTTGAAAGTAGGCACTGTATTTATATTACATGTATTTATCTCGACCTTGTTGGTCACTTCACCTTAAGGATAACAAAATTCAAGTGTCTATCTATGGTCGTTACTCCACCCACTTCCCACGTCTCTCTTGAATAGTAGAAAAGGGGGAGGGGGTAGGAGGGAAGCTTTGTCAACTTCATAGGCTTTGCACGAATCTTTTGCAGCTTCAACAGAAATCGGACAGGGCACATTACACATTGTCCCATCTCTTGACATAATAAATTCTTCTCACAAAAAGCCCACAGATTTGACCTCATCAAGTGAGTGCATGTGTCCGCTCAGATCCTCGAATTTCAGATTTATGTGAAAGGAAACGCGACCCCGTCTTCACCCTGGCCGTCTTTTCAAGTTGAAATGACTTAAGTTTATTTTATTCCGGAAGTTCTTTTCGCCATTTGGAGCTGGTTTGAAAAAATATACACGTTTGTTTTTTGTCACCCGCGAAGACTGGCTGCGTTGTCCGCTAGCAGTGGCCCAACTTAGAGTGGAAGGTCCAGAGTTCATTGCTCGTTGGGTGATTAACTTTTTCGCAAGGCCGTAGTTACAACTGGCTCAGGGCCGTCAATGCGGGGAAAAATGATGAAAAGATCAACCGAGCATGGTCAATTTCAGCACAAAGTTATTATCTTGATCATTTTGAGACAGTATTAATTTTTTTTTTTTAATATGCATAATGTCAGATATGGAAAAAAAATCAAATTGGCTGCTTCGATTTGAAGGAGTTACTGTTATTCCTTATTCCATCTCTGACCTCTAAGTTTATATTGATCCAAGAGAAGATCAGAATCAAAATACAGCTGTATTATATGTAAGACCAAGGCATGATTATCATATTTATTAATTGGACTATCGAGGAATCTGGTAGACTGCTTCGATTTGAATTGGACTCTCTTTCACTCCGGTTGGTTTTTGAATGGAGTCTCGATTCAGATCTTTCACTGAGAGAAAAGGTGGGGAGACGAGAAGATAACAACGGCCCTGCTTACCAGTACAGCACGAGCGAGATGAAGGTTAAACACTGTTGTGAGTAACATAGCGGCTCACTTTGATGTCACTGATGGTCTTAAGTACGGTGTCACATTACTGTTTACAACTCTGGTGGTCGTTTAAACTAAAGCGCGAACACTGGACGAGGAGAGAGCGTACACTGAGATCCAAGGAGTACGAATAACATTCACATACTCCTGGTTCTCTGGATCCAATGTCGACGAAGAAATGATTTTGTAGTTGTGGCATAGAAAAGAAGTCGACCAGCTACAGGGTTAACTGCATTTGATCAACTAACGACAGGTTAACCACAATAACCACCTGAAAGTCCTTTGAAGGTTAGACTTTCTTTCATCCTTAATTTATACTTTCCCCTTTTTTTCTCTTCGCCATATCTCCCTTCTCCCTGACTTTATTCCAAGTAAGCAGTCAACAAAAACGATGATATAAAGACAAACATGATGCGAAAGAAAATAAGGCATGGTCAAAAAACAAAAGATAACCAACTCTACCAGTAAAAAGCAAACTCCCAAGACCATATTTAACCATTAGGTCAGTCATTGTCGTTTAACAGTTAAGAAGTACGGGTACTGACCAACACCGTGGTGCCATCAAAAAGGAGCCGGTCCTAAAACAAAAATGTTGTTTTTTTGCTTTCCCTTTCTTTGCTTCACTTGTTTATTACACTACGCCATTCCCTCTTTCCTTATCAATCTCTCGTCCGGGTCTTTTCCAATGCATCGACCGTCCATCATTCCCCCCTCCCCCTCAAAAAAAATCCCCTTTAAACTTTAATAGAAAGAAATATACAGCAAAGTACAGTTTGGCCACAGGTAAATGCCCATTCGGCAGTTCCCAATTTCCAGTTCCCACCCCATATACTAGTCTACATCATCTAATGACGCCACACAAGATGAAATCAAAGCAAGATCTTCGATCAAACGTTGTGTGGCTGTATTAAAGGCAGTCAACACATGAAAATATACATGGTAGACTTTAGTCTGAGACAATTCCACGGAGCACGTATTTTCCAGGCACAGATCTTTAAAAAGCTCTACCACAAGGGAACGTCCATCTGACGAGGTCATTGTAAGTCGCTATTATGCTTAGATGGCGAATCGTGACAGGATGCAGAGACACAACCAGAAACAAAGACAGCGATATTCGAAGAAAAAAAAATGACGAAAGTGACCCTGGTCTATGAGAAGGGAACACTCTGAGGACATTGCTATCACAGGCTACTCTTAATTTCGTTGCACATGAGCAGTTTTTTTTTTTAAAATTTTGGCTCCTTCTATGGTTTCTTTCCTATTGGCTAGGGCGTTTGCCTTATTCGCCGAATGTGTAGACCAGCTACAAGATATTAAAGCATCAGGCCAAATCTCAGTAAGAAACAAAGAGTACATAAAAAAAAATTATCTGTAGGAAAAGAATTTCTAAACATCTGAGACTTATTATCTCTAATGGCCGTTCTTCATTTAATAAGTTGGGATTAATTTTCCCGTTCTAGCGCCCTGCCACAGAGCTCCCCCCCCCCCNCCCCCCTTGCTCCCTGCACCGCGTTTTTGTTTTTGAATGTTCATGAGTCATAACTCTCAATTTGTTTCAAGAGCACAGTAGGTTATCAGAAAAAAATCGAATGCATGGGCATTAATTAACGTAGCAGGAGGTCCAAATAAATTATACTGGACACCCTGACAGTTATCTTCTTTGCACTGTGGTGTCAGTTTCTATCAGAGGTTTGCATAACGCGAGCGACCCTGAACTTGTCTCCAGAAGCAGTGGACCCCACTGAGAGCCGGGCAGACACATAATGTTCATCGAATTTGCTGATTAATCGCTTGGCATTTTAAGAAGGAGAGCACTGTTCTGTGGACATTTTTTGGTGGATTTGTTTTAATGATTTAATTGAGTTTTCCATCACAGTGTTTACTTACGAAATTTTTGTTTTTTGTTTTTTGCTTGCTAAATAATGGACCAACTGACACCTAATATCCGTGGAACTACCATGATACATCTGTGGACGACGAAATCTCTGCAGCGAGTGGAACTCTGACCTCGTGATCTTTGACCCCTGTCTCCCAGTCAGGAGGGAAAATGGCGACAATGCCGATGCTATCGCTCCCCAATTCGGGCAACGTCGCCATCGGGCTTGGCGGTGATAAACCAACTCCCAGCTCAATACTCACCCGATACCCCTTGTAACGTGGTTATGCGAAAGGTCACAGTTCAGTTTCATAACTGTATCGTTTAGTTAAGAGCGAAACAAACTTCCTCTTGCTTTACACTTCTGTTTGCACATATAATCATCTGATTACAAGTTCCGCTCTTCTTAAACGGACGCGACCTTACTTTTTAGTGGAAACGTTCCCTACCTCACGTCGTGGGCAAAGATTTTGGAAAGATTTCCGAATACGTCTATCTTTTGCCATCTGAAAACATCGTCAAGAATAATAAGTCAGAGTGAAAATATAGCAGTGGCTGTTCGTAGTGATACAATATGCACTACAGGGTTCACATCTTTTTCTAAGGTTTAGGACATGTCAAGTTTCAAACAGATTAATTAATTGCGACAACTCAGTCTGCTGCTGAAAATGTCAGCTTAGAATCAAATCACATTGGGGTGCAGTCTTCTCTTTCTTCTTGATTCTTCAAGACAGACGTCTGCTAGTCTATTATCATGAAGCCAAAGGCCTGTATGAACGATACTGTGGGCTTCAGGTCCGCTGCTGTTCCTTACAGCTTTAACCGCAGAGCTAATCTTTTGGTCGTACCTCAGGCAGTGCTGGAGGACTTGCTCTGCATTCTCTGGTGCATTTTCACATTAACATGTTTCAAAGATTTCAAAAAAAAAAACACCAAAACAACAAAACATAGCATCGGCTTAGGTATGGTGTTCAGAAGTTTTTCTTCGGAGAGCAGTGTCATAATTATGGTCAAACGACACAACTTGTTGTTGCTGATCCCAATAACCGGGCATGTAAAGTACCGTAAATTTTGTGATGTCTCTGAATAGGAGAATTTCAGATTTTCGAAAAATCCCGAAAACTTCTCTGATCCCGAGTTCCATATTTTGTGTCTTAACTTCTGTTCTCGAACATGAATACTGTACAATTTTTGTCTTTTCTACCGAGAATGTAATTTTAGAGGAAAATGAAATGATTGACTGGTCCTCTGGATCGAATTCGAGTACATGAAATTCTTGCTTGCGTATTTCGAGATGCCGGATTCGTTATAACCAGGGTATAGGGATCGTTTCTAACGGGTTAGTGTGTTCTCAAATTTCTACATCACACAAACACTGCTAAGCACAGGGTGTTCCCCGGACTCATTCACACAGGACCATCAGCTGCGTCGGAAGTTCGTATATCAACAACATATGGGAAGGAAACCCTGAAAGAAAACAAACAGGAATCAGAGAGTTATTTAGGTTCACACGTTCATCAGAATCAGCGGTTGTCTTGGATTTGACTTAAATCATACATAGGGCTGTAGGCAGTCATAATACTGCTGTAATTAATAAACTGACCAGTTTGGTCAAAGTTCTGTGCTCGTATAAACACATTTGGTAAATACTAAATATGTGAACGCATAGTGGTTATTCACATAATAGTTTCGGTTTGCTTTTTTTTTTTTTTTGTTGGGTTATAATGTCCCACCTCAGCACTGTTATGGCTATACCAGGAACCAGCATTGGACCTCCGTTAGGCAGTCGATGACAGGATGTCTTTTATGCCGCGAAACAGCGAAGTAATGCCTAAGGAGAAGGCAGTCATTGGCAGGATTCGAAGCCAGGACCCTTCGAAACAAAGGAAATTCGTTACACCACTCGGCGTCCTTGCCTACAGATGTCTGTGTAACGATTAGAAAGTTTTGTTGAGACGATAATGGAGATAACTCCAGTAGTTTTTTGTTCTTTGGTAGGAAGTCCTTTGGGGACCTCTACCTCAGATGACAAGATGGTAACTATTTAGGGAAACCAGACCAAATTATTGCTACATGGCGTATTTCCTTTTCTGACTGATTGAAGTTGAGAAGTTTTTGCATCGCCACGGCGAACCTCTGCCAACAATGAACATGCTTATAAAGAAACAATTTTAGGCGGATTAAAACATAGGATGTTTCATCATTCTAGAATTTTTGGTACCTTTAGACCTTTTTGCCTGAGATTACAGGGCAGATGGAAGAAGTAAAGTAAAAAGCAAAATATTGGTTCCTTAGAAAGAATCTCAAAAGAAGCACACAGGAGTTCCAGACCTTACAGCTCCAACTAGAATACAATATTATAAAGTTTTTCGTCGTTATAGAATTTGCCCCCTCGGACCTCTATCTGATGGTACGAAACAATTAAAATAATCTTATAAAGGTAGTTAAATACTGACCCTTAGCTGGAACCTTAAACGAAACACACAGAAACCCCACACCTTAGCTGATATTTCCAGCCAAAAAGAAACATAAAGTTTTCCATCTTTCTAAAATATGCCCCTTCGGACATTTATAACATCTATTGATGCAACGGACGTAAAAAGATATAAAGAAGAACGCGTAAAATTTCCCCTTAGTAAGGACCTCAAATACTTGCATACATAGGAGCTCCAGACCTTTAATCGCAATACATTTTACAGGCTTGTGAACAATGCTGTGAACACTATACAGATAAAGGTGAATGATGCACCCAGCAAGATGCAGCGCCGTTGTGAACCTGAGCCGTTAAGGTACGCCAGATGAAATTACGCAGTGCGTAAACATCTTTATTTCTTGACTGATGTTGCACAAGGGGGGGAGTAATCCTGATTAAGTGCTAACAACTGAGCTTCCATTTGCTGTTGCAATCAGAATGAAAGGGACCAAGTGGGGGTGGGTTGGGGAGGCTCTTGTTTTAAACTGTCCAATGCAGTTTACAGAGCTACTTGACTTTATTTAGCACTTAGATTTGTTTTTCTTACGAGGGAAATAATTTAGCATTGAGGAGCTTTTGGTGTGGGAGGAGACGACATCCATACTTGTCTCCCCTTGAATGAAAATGTCACTGAATTAGCTAACCTTACGTTTGCTTGTAAAGCAGTTACAGGATGGAGGGCCTGCGGCACATTCTGATTACATGAAAATTATTGCTGGTGTTTTGTAGACTCGTCACGTAAAGACGGATTTATAATGATGTACGTGAGCACCTAACCATCTACGCAAGCTTTATATCTCATTTATAGACAAATGGATTTAGGCGGCTGTGTTTTTATTTGTCTCTCTCTCTCTCTCATTCTTTGTCTGGTTCATTGTAAAACCTTAGAATAACCAAATTATAAAGTTGGAGTAATTTACATTCCTGTCTAGATCTCAGAGCAGATGAAAGCTATCAAATTCCTGCCTTGAGATTAAAACGAAAATTATTTTGGATGATTTCGGTGTCACAGACTCATGGCTCCATAACAAAATTCATCGATAAATATTGCGAGTAGACGAGCATCCCAGGATTGTTAGTGTTGAACACTTTAAAAACATTAGTAAGTGTTGCTATAAAGCCCTTCTTCCCTCCTCCCCCCCCCCCCCCNCCCCCCCCACTTCTCACTTCTTCCTCTCTCCTGACCACAAGCAAAGGTTCATTGAATGGAATTTCCAAGACTTTTCATATGTTTGTCAAAGCTAGACTTTATTCCCAGAGAATATAATATAGTGTACATAATAATGCCAGCAGGAGCACATACAGATACTATCTTAATCATGGCCCATATGCACACATTTCGTTATGACCTCTTGTATCATGATCAACCTTAAACCGCGTTTACTCCCCCCCCCCCNCCCCCTCCATCCCATGCCATCCCAATCCCTTGCCTCGTTTTTCCTCTTTATTCCTCCCATTCCACCATCTCTTCCCGTTTTGTAAATCCACAAGAAAGAAAGAAAGAAAGAAAGAAAGAAAGAAAGAAAGAAAGAAAGAAAGAAAGGGAACAAAAAAAAAAGAAAGAAAAACGAAACGGAGAAAGTGAAGCCTCCAATGGTTGGTTCCCAAGAAAATAATATAAAGATTCCCAAAGACTCATTTGACAAGCCATCAAGACCCTCTCCATGCTTTGATACAGCGAGGCGACGAAAAACTTGAGATGGTAGACTAAACCAAACAAACTGGAGTATAAACTTTATGCCGCGATAAAACAACGGCGTATTTAACCTGCGAAAAACGCCGCTTCTTTTAATCCGTCGGTTCCCCTTTGATGTGGAGGGAGAATGGCGTGTGGTTATAACACTTCAAACATTAAAAAAAGATACTGCTCACAAAAAAAAAAGAAGGAAAAAAACTCTGAAGCTTCCCGTTTTCTGTTTCGTGTCCTGCTAATGAGTGTCTTTTGAGGTGCTATATTACCAGAGGTGGGGGGGGGGGGGGGTTNGGTTTGGGGGAAGCCGTACTTTAAGAAAACTGTAGCGAGAGGCGTATCTAGTAAATTTATGTGTACATTTTTGTCAAGGGAAAATTAAGAGCAAAGAAAAACCAAAAAACAACAAAAAACTCGCTAATGTGGTGATGATAAATGACGCAAGCGCGGCGTGGTACCAGGTCAATTGTTCGGCGCCATGTTGGCATGAGCAGTGCCAGTGCTTCACGCCGCCGGATGCGGAAATCCCTCTTCGACGTTTCTTTTTTATTAATTTAAACTTTAGACCCTTGACGATGTTCTGGTTCTTATTTCAAGTACGCGAATCTCCTGCTTCTTTCAGAGAGTGTTCAGCTGTCCGCTACCGCTTTGTTTAAAAGACTGTTTGCTGCTATTCCCACAGCCACGACTATATCAAGACTATTACTGTAAAATCATTATCCTTTCTAGTTACGCTTATTAGTGCTAGAATGGTTATTGCAGTAAAAGCAACAGCTATAACGACGTTTTACCACTATATTGCTGTCATAAGAGGCGATAGAATATCAGCATTAGTTATTGCCACTACTTCTTTTCCTATTATGCTTATCAGGGAATTAAACTTAAATAACACTACCACCACCACCACCACCGCCACAACACCACCACCTCAAACAACAACAACAATAACAGCCGCAGCAGCAGCAGCAACAACATCAACTCAGTCTGAGCCGCAGATGTATTTTTGACTCTCTCAAAGCGGCGTAGTGGTCCGAAATCCGCGAAATATCTAACACAATCCGCGAAAAAAACAACGGACGCATCCACCAAGTGATCAAGTTACAAACGTAGCACACTTCGAAGAAATAAGTTTGTTCTCCAAGTCTCCATTCATGTTCACTTTATTTTGAGCTTTGACTACAACCAATCTGTCTACTGGAAGGATGAAGACTGACTGCGGAATCAGTGACATAGAAGATGAGTAGTGGACGGCACTGAGAACACTAGA
>JAWQUT010000062.1:2331071-2381340 GCA_033807755.1 Ellobium chinense
CCCCCCCCCAAATCACTCAGAAGAGAGAAAGGGAACATTTGTTCCTAAAAACCGTTAGAGCTCGCGACACCTCGTCGAGCAAGTCATGAACATACTACAATAATAAATTATAACTCATGCGTACATTACGTTACGGTCTCTTTGTGTCATGATCTTCTCGTAATTGCTCCCCCAACCAAGTAAAACCAGAGGTGACAATTCTTAGATAAAGCATGCATCACAGTCTACAGTGTATGAGCGAATGCATTCTGCCCCTAAGATCTTGATAGATGCTCTGTTGGTAATTGCGGAGCACTGAAGTATAGATTAAGAATGCAGGACAAGATGAACAGACGGCCAACAAACCCGCACACGACGGAGGCTGACATGTCTCTCCAGCCCCAGTCTAGCTGTTTCAACATGTTTGAACAGGCTACACCTATCAACTTGAAGCGAAAACGCCATGTAATCATGAGACGAAGTGTCTCTAATGACGGGAATGGTGTCCGCTGTATAGACCAACTCTCGGGTTGCTTCAAAGTAGTTTTGGCCTTCGCTTCATCAAGGTTTGGCTCAAACCTTTGCCAAAATCGTGTCGCCAAAAATTTGCAGAGCGTGTTTGGCCAGGTAATGATGTCCCTCACAAGGCTAAGAGACTGAAACTCAAGGGAGCTTGCCTGAATATTTCCACCAAATCTCGCGTCCGTTTCTTGTGAAAGGTTTGGGCCTTAATGAAGACGCAAGCCCGGTTTCGATGTCCTGTTTGCCTAGTTTCCAGCACAAACTTTGATGCATAGAAGTGTCAACGATCGAGCTAAGGGTGCGAGGGCCATCGCCGTCTTTGATGTTGTTGACACATTACAACCTCGGGTTGTCCCCCCTCTCCTTGTTGTGTCTACCAAAGCAAGTAACCTGGCTACCTTAATTGTTCCCCCCTTGTTGACACCGCATTGCAGCAAGAGCGTGGATTACTGAAATCGAGTGGATTACACAGATTCAACTGCTTGAAAGACGCCCTCCTCTTTCACGTTAATATGTGTGCTTTGGGATGAAAATGCGATCTTGAATTTCAATGGGCGGGCCCTTTCATGGCATTGTCATAGTTCACGAGCCACCAAGACTGAAGGTTTCACAGTTAAGTCCTTATGATCCCTCGCCCTGAGTTTCCTCTGTGTGATCCAATGTGTATCTTATAGCTCACAGACAGATCCGTGCTGCGATTTGCCTCTTCGCAGACCTGGTGGTCTTTAGTAACTTAATTAAGGTCTTTTGATGCTGGAATCGGCGTCATCAGCGTCAACATCTTCTTCTTCCTCCTCTTCCTTCTTCGCATAATCGTCATAATCGTTATCATGCATGAGAAGAAACCAAAACAACTTAGATATAACGTTTCCTTCAACAATGAGGTATTCTTCTAGTAGAAGTCATTATCAGTATTATTGTCTTCATCATGGCAATGACATGAGTTGCCCAAAGTTGAACCATTCACTATCATGGTGAGAAGGGGNGGGGGGGCTGGGGTTGGGAGGAGGACTCAAAAACTAAACACTGACAAGCCAAATTCGAGACCAAGAAGGGAGAGCGATTTGAATCACTTCGTGAGGTAAAGAGAAATCACACCATCAAGAACTTACGTATACGTGAGAGCAAGACAATAATTATGGTTGTGCTTCCTATTCAGCGATAAACGTGGAATAATTGTGGTCTTACTCATGCAATATCCTGATATTACATTGCCTGTGGAATTTGAATAGAATTACTGATGCACAGAAAAGTGACTGGCGTTTATATAGCACAGAGCTATGCGGTTGGTCTCTTTGAGAGTGATTAAGAATGGCAAAGATCTCTGTCAGGCTGCAGAAAAAGAATGCAGTATCCACATTATTTTAAGCTTCCTTGAAAGAAGACGTAGATGATTATAGAGTACACATAAGATATTGTCTGTAGATCTACATGTCCTAAGCTATAGATTATAATCATCATGTTTATCGTGGAAAACACAAGACAGACTATCACATCAGGCCGAGAAGATGCACTTGAAACATCAGTGGCCAAGCTTTTCTGGTCTTTTTTTGTGCCGCTGAACAGCCAGCCCCAGGCTAGAAAATTTCCACTCTCCATATAAATAAGCTGTGACGCCTGTCAAGTAACATATTTCGGCGTAATTGCGGTTGTCCGATGCTATCTAGATAAGGGAACTCTCTATCGATGGGTTTGACGGGATCCAAAGACATCAGCACACGGGATATCGCGGCCCAGGGGGGACTGTCTATTGACGAGCTGCAAGGATCTGAAGACCTGGCCACACTGAATGCTGGGGCTAAGGGAGAACTTCGGCCGGAGGCGCTGCCGTTTTGAAATTCAAATGAAGGGTTCTATGGCAAAACGATGTAACCACCATCATCTGGCAATCCAGTCACCATCCATTATTTTTCCACTGTTTCTTCTCACGATGGGCTCAAACATCTTGGAAATCCAAGAAAAGCAAAACGCAATAGCGCTCTCATGTGTGATTGTACCTGTCTAGATTTCAATATGATTTGTTATGATACATGGAAACAGGTTATGTTGCTCTAAGCGGATATAATGTGTTTTGTTATTGTAACAATTCAAACAGCTATTCCCCCCAATCTCTGGCTCGAAGTTACACGGCTGGCGATAGGGTGTTGAGATGTGTGATTAGGAAACACAGTGAACTCACATGGCCCGTCGTGGGAGGAGGGGAGGGAGAGAATGTATACGTATGAATGAGTAAGATAGTGGCCGTGAAGCTGAGAGAAAGAGGGAGAGTGAGAGGCTAACTATCTCCATCAATCAACAGAGCGAAAGAGAACTATTACTGATTCCCTTCACCCCCGAGGGATCTCTGATAATTCTTCATCATCATGCACAACACTGGCTGATAAGAGGATTTAGATCTGATTCCGCGTATAGGGTGGTCTCCAGCTTAGGGGTTAATTCCACGGACCACCCCTCAGATGTGTGGCAGTTTTGGAGTCGACGATGACGCCTTTGCCTCATACGCTATCAACGTGAAGGCATGCATATTTATGAATCCTTTTCCTTTTTACAATCAGGAGGGTGGTCTCCATCTTCCAGCTTCAGGAGAAAGAAAGTTTGTCGTTTGCTGACGACCAATCAAAACCTCGACCCCTAGTTCCCTTCGAGGGCCCGGGGTGTCTTCAGTGTTAATAAGATTTGTTGAACCACAAAATCGTCGTTAAACCTGCCATAATGAAATCGACAAGCCATTATAGGGTTCATTTTAGACAATGTGTGGGGTGATTTGAATAGAGAACGTCCTGATCGGTATCTTCCTTCGGGGACTGTTAACGCTGATGCTTGCCTTGTCAAAGCGTCAGGGAGCCTCTGGGCGCAGATTTTGGCTCTAAATCCCCAGTTTTATTTGACCCCGGTTTATTATGTCATACACAACTCAGCCAAGTTATTATGAAAACCTCGTGTTTGCGAAGGGTCAATGTTTAATAGTGTTAGGAATGTGAAGTCATGTGCGCCCGAGATCCTGACTTTATTAGGCTTCCTAGACTTGGCTGAACGTGGTCGTCACAATTATCAGCTTTGTTGTTGTTGTTGTTGTTATTCTTTTTGTTCTCTTTAGGTATTATCGTATGTCCATTTACCATATTATTATGAACATTTGAAAGAAGATTGTGTCAGCACTATCACACTGTCATGGTGGTAGTTTTATCTTCTTAGTCGATAGCACAGAGCACTTACTGAACACGATTTCTTTGCTATTCTATTCTTGACTCCGAGACTTAACAGTCAAACATCGATAATAAATAAGCTTCTGTGCATAGAATAAAAATTACTTTTTATTGAAGTGTATTTCTCATCGATGTCCATCCGCACAATAGAATGATAGCATATGTGAAATTCATACTTACTTAACATGCATATTCATTAGTGAGGTACTGAATATCGAGGTTCCACTGTTTTTCTCTGACTCGGTCTGCCGAATTTAAGGATCGCATACCAGATATTTTGATACTTTGTCTAATATTCACTGTCTAGCATTCCAAGATACATAAGTAGAAAAATCTTTATTCGCTCAATTTGTAAATACAGGGGATCCAAAACAGCATGAAATTAATGGTTAATGTTTTGCATCAATTATTATTGAGACTGCGCCAAATTTTTCAACGGATTGAGCCAGTGTTTAAACCCAATAACCGAATCGCTACATTTTAGCAGGTTTACAGTTCATGAAATGCAGTACATAGCTTAATATTCCCTCTTTTCCTCTTTATCTCCAGACCATCCTGAACTCTATGCACAAGTATCAGCCCAGACTTCACATAGTGAGAGCTGCAGACTTCGTGTCTTTGCCCTTTGCCGCGTGGAAAACAATCACATTTGATGAGACAATGTTTATTGCAGTCACCGCTTACCAGAACGAGAAGGTAGGGCAAAATAGGAAATTGACTAAACTTTTCACTATTATTGCATGTACAATATCCATCCATCCATCCATCCATCCATCCATCCATCCATCCATCCATCCATCCATCCATCCATCCATCCATCCATCCATTTATCCATCCATCCATCCATCCAGCCATCCAACCATCCACGCAGCCTGCCAGAGGGCAGCCAGTCTGCCTATCGGCCTGCCTGTCTGTATGTCTGTCTATCTCAGTTTAAGTGTGTTCTTTCTTTTTCTTTCATTCATTCTTTCTTTCTTTCTTTTAGTGTATGGAAGGCAGGTTCAGAATTTTGAAGTTCATGTAATTCATTTCAGATCACCCAGCTAAAGATTGATAACAATCCCTTCGCCAAAGGCTTCCGAGACACAGGCGGAGGCAAGCGAGAGAAAAAGTGAGTATAAGAGCTATTTGGATGATCGCTTTTTCTTAGTACAAATGAGAGTTTTAAGAAAAAATTACTTCCAGGGGATGAAAAGTGATGATTACTTATCGATTTAATTTGGGAATGAACATCGTTTGAGTGCTGATTGACGTCCACTTTGAAACATTGAGATGTGGACGCAGGCTGAATGGCTACGATCTTCCATTAGAGAGTTGCTACGTTTGTTTGATTCCCGCAATTTGACAGAATGAGAACCACACCCCTTCTTCAGCAGAAAGAAGTATTAGTCTCTAGTCAAGCCTAGATGGTGGCGACTGATGCGGAAGAGAAAGGAAATATTGCACTTGATTTGCTGACCGTCTTGTGTGTTTGGCAACGGTAATTATCAGCTCAGCAATTATACAGTGGGACCCCAAGGACATCACTCTATGGGGCTCATTCTAGGTTTCAATTTTATAAGAAGTTCCATCTCATGAGTAATTTTCGCTAAAAAATAAGGGAACGAGCATTACTTCGAGTGTTCGGGCTGTTTGATTGCAGGATATATATAACTACATGATATTTTTATTTCCTCTTTATAAATGGAGGTGGAAGGTGGGTAGGGGAGGAGGATGGAGAGGAGACATTGGTAATAGAGAAATGTTTAAAGAAGATTTTTTGTGAACATTGTATTGTGCAATGGCATTTTGAGGATGGAATAACGATCTTAGTTCAAATACCGTATTCATTTTTCCCGATTACACAACTCCAAGTTCCGCAAATCACACCCTAAGAAAGCATGCAGTGCTGCCCATCGCGTGGCCAGACGCAGCATATTTGGCTGAGATGTCGTCCGTGTTTTTACTGAACGGCGATTTCAGATGAATCCTCACTAATTGACCTTTGTCATGAAACGGAAAACGATCTCCATTTTCTGGCACTGGCACGAGATTTCGACCTTTCACCTTTGTTTGGCAAGACTCCCTCTCAACAGATGGAGCCCAGAAAAGAAACTGGTGCCCACACGCATAACAATATAATCTGGCGCACGCTCATCCACCCACGAGACAAAACTGGCAAATGAGCGCCTTCCGCTTCATCGCGACAACCGATTCAAACAGCACCGAACGCCTTAGAAATCCGTTTAACCTCCAGCATCCGAAAATTGGGGGTCGCCAAAGCACTCCTTTAGGAACTTGGGGTCCGAAAATTACGCCCCTCGGACAAATCACTTGAAGACCTCAGAGACGGGAATGAATAGGAGTGCAAGCATTGGGACCCGTGAGTTGATTACTGTCGGTCTGAATACCCGTGCGTTTGGGCTGCAAGCTCGCCTGTTAGACCTCTGTACTCGTCAAGACGTTTTTGTGGACAGAGACGCGTTTCCCTTAAATTAGATGAGTGTCCACGTTAGCTCATTCAATAGACTCCGGTAAAGGGGAACAGAAATGAGCGTTATCTAGAAAGGAGCCATTTTTATGAAGTCCACAGGAGCTGGGGACTTCATTAGGAGATTTTCTGTAAATGATGAGACTTCGGCTTTTCCACCAAAGCTATTTCCAGTGCAGCGTAATCTTCTAACTTAATAAAAGAATTCTGCACTTGAGATATTTTGGTGACCTATCAACATGAACCATTGTCGGGTAGCTCAAAGACCTGACAACTTGAAGGGGACAGGACTAAAGCACATATGAAAATCAGAATTCAGATAACAGTCCAGACTCTTTTTTGCGCCTCAAGGCAATGCAAACATGGAACGAACTTTGGAAAAAAGAACTTTATGGTTCAATTTCAATAACGTGTATAGCAACTTACAAAACGTCACGCTTTGATCTCTTTTGTGTGTTAAATTTTGACATATCAGGCTTTTGAAGAAATAATTCATCAAGGTGCTATTTCTAATTATGTTTTTGTCGTTGGACTTTGATGGGGCATTTAGTCTTCTTCTGTGACACGTTTTGTTGCTCCAGCATTGCTGAAGACGTTAACAATTTATATTACCACTCGTTTTTACCATCCACAATGTTTTTTGTATTTTTCTAGGCGGCTGTCCATTCCAGGGACTGGCGAGTGCACACCATCCAAACAAGTACGTCATGATGACCTGGAGGTCAACCATCACGAGCAGCATGGCGTGGGAAGAAGCACAACAGAGTCTCGTCCATCACAGCACTTAGACGACATTACAGTCGATGATGATGATGATGATGATGACGTTGATATCAAAGGGCACCATCCTGGCGATGATGGCGACCTAGACAGTGAAGTTGAAGTGGACAAATCTGATAGCGAAGACGAATATAACGAAGAGGGAGATGGTGATAATAATGAAGGCAGTAGCAAAGCTGAAGTCAGCGAAGAGAGCACATCTAAGATTTTGTCAGGTAAGTGGAGTGATCTTTATTTCTGTTTCTTAGTAAACTAACTAATGTAAATGTATACGGCTTATGCCGCAACGGCGAAGCCCTTGTCAAATGGTACAGTACAGTAAGACTTGATTTAATATTCTCGTAAAATGCACATCTCAGACATCCAGCTCAAAGACCTGATGGAGACTTAGTACTTGAATAGAAAGCTGAGCTGGATGCGCTATAGATGACTGATTTGTATTTCTGTGAGCAGACAAAAGGGAATGGTATTTATCCATAGGCGAGTGAGAATTTCCTTATGAGAAGTTCTTCTCTTGTGCAGAGCATCAGTCCGAAACTGCTAACAAAGTGTTCAATCAAAGGGGAGGGGGGAGGGGGGGGGTTATACGACTTTAATTAGTTTCATATTCTTTCCAGTCACAGATTTTTTGATAACTGTGATTCAAAGCCAAGACCATAAAATGTCGAATCCCCATTGTGTTAGAATGTTCAGCCACTGCAGAATTGTAATGACCCTATGAGTTGAACGTATCTGAAATATCACTGAAAGTTCTGCCAGCTATCTAATTACCGTACTCTGTTTTGATTCTCAGATAACAGTCCCACGGATGTCCACCGAAGAAGTGCGGATCCTTCTGACGATCTGACGATTGCAGGAGCTGACAAACAGTGCAGCGACGTCAGCGTGACAAATTGCATGCCAAAGGTCACACCTGAGCGACGTCAGGATACTGATGCTGCTTCTGGCTCCAAGTCGTCAAATAGTTCTCCTGCAGAACCTCAGTGCTCTCCTCTGAAGACACACACAGGCACCCACGATAGTTGTGTGGATACAGAATCTGTGAAGCCGAATAAGGAAGATAACCAGAAAGATGGTTCTTCCGAATCTGTTCACAAGAGTAGACTCTCAAACAAAGATGACATGACACAGTCATCTAGCGCTGAAATCCGCCGTTCTGTTTCGGCAGACGACAAGAACAATGATTCTCCAAGAAGCAGTCCAAGGTCTCGAGAAGGGACCATCCTCTCTCGCAGGACTCCAGACTCGGACCAAGAAGAGGTTGAAGCCTCGGCATTGTCTCTCACCGAACGAAGCGCATTCAACATGGCTTCCGCAGAACGACATAACCCTTTAACTTACGACAGTCCGAATCACGTCAGTGGTCTGGGCCATACAGACTCTCATATAGCTTCACACCTCGGAGGAAACCTGTATCATCCATTTATGTACTCTGGGATGGGCGGCGTGGGTGGAGTGTTCCCAAGTTCGGTATTCTCTACGGCTTCCCCACTTTCTCTGTCGTCCTCGTCGTTGTATTCTTTCCCGTTTTCGTTCCCCTCTATGACAGCATCTACCCCGGGAAGCTTTTTAGGATCTGATGAGCTAAGCAGGCGCTTGCCTTTTTATTTCCCTCTTCGTCACTTTCCATCCTTCTTGGGGGACTGTTCAAATCCAACCCAAGACCCCTTGTTGCATTCAAGCGGAGCCTTCAGAAACCCATACAGCGAAGCCGCTTCTAAATCCGCCCATTTTCGATATCCTTTTCCCACATCTGTAACCCCACCCGGGGCTGTGGCGGCAGCCGCTGCTGCAAAAGCAGCGGCAGATGCAGCAGCAGCCGCTGCAGCAGCAGCGGCCAGTGCGGAAGCTGTCACAACGCTAGGTCCAGCTAATACGACCCCACCTCCTTCTGAAGTTGGTGTGCAAATACCGAAAGTCCCATCTCTGGCCTTGAAACATCCCACGACTCCCTTACCCTCAATCATGTCTTTACAAAAGTCAAGGATCGGGGCCTCGCACTCCAGAAGCACATATCCCTCTGAAACTGACTATAGGTTTCCCAGACATGTCAATGGTCTCGACAGCAACAGCCCTTACCCACCTCGAGATACCGCTGAGAACCAAAGAGAGACTCTTCTTGTCCCCAAACCTGCTAGAGTATCGTCATACTCTAGCAAAGACCATCCGTTAGAAAGACAAAGACACTATGCATCTTTAACCCCCAAAGAGGAACTCGAACGTGACAGTGAACGATCTAGCCATATCAGATCTTCACATGAAAGGGTTGTAGATTACGATGAGCGAGAACCTACTTCTTCAAAAAAAACTTCGAGCGAAAACTACAGCTTCCAAACAAAGCGGGAGCAACCAAAGAAATCTTATGATATCTCTTCTTTGATAAAGACAGAGGACTCTCCAAAACGGTCTCTGGAGGAGGAAGACAAGGACTTGCGGGCTCGCAGTGATGTTCTTTTCTCCAATGATTCACGCCCGGACGATCGCTCACTACATCTGCAACGACAGCGTGAGAAAACATTACTAAACCACGTGAACAATCCACTGGCAACGCCATCCCTTCATCAGCATCATCATTTTCATCATCACTACTACCGTCATCAGCTGATGATAGCTGCGGATTCGATGAACAGAAAATCGTTCCTTGAGGAATCGCCACCATCGTCGTCGACTATATCTTCGGCATCACCGTCCTCATTACTGATACAATCATCTTCAGCTTCACCATCATCATCGGGTCATCGTCATCAGGCCTCATCAGAAACAAACAAACACCAACGGACTGCAAGTCCCAATAACTTTTCCAGTCACAAGTCTCATTTTGCTAAAACCAGGCATCAGGTAACTTCTGACTCCCATACACATGCAACAGACAGCCAGATAAGGAATATGCAGTTGATGCTACAGGGACTGAAATCAAAGAGATCCAGTGACCTTGACCCGGCTTCGTGATACTGCTATCTAAATTCTACTCATCAGGAAGACATACTTTTCATGAGTGCTACTGCGGCCGGACAGGTCCTTAGTGGACGAAACCTTTCACTCCCACAGTTATGTTTGAGAGGCCAGGCCGAGTGAGGCGGATCATATTTACCTTAAAGTAGCAGATCAAACTGTATTGTCATGCTTTGACTTTTGCCTTTTCCATGAGGTCAAGCGTTGTGCAGCTTTTGTTTGGGGCATCCATATATTTCTGCCCCAGAACAAACAGGTTTCTTTTACGGTCTGGCTTGCCTTGAGAACCTTGACGCTGATCTACATGTAATTTTGTGAGGATGCATGTTTGAGACATGTTAAGATGTACAGTGGAACAGTGTTCACACAACCATCGCTTGACCTAATTCCCTGCTTGGCACACTCACAGTCAACCGTCCCATTTGGTTTGTTCCGTTTAAAATTTACCCTGGGGTAACACACAATTTCTGGCAACACATTCTCAATAGCCTGGGCCGAAGGGTGGTTGTGTTAACAGAGTTCCAGTCCATGAGAATGTTATATTTAATTTAAATTCTCGTGACTAATAGAGACATAATACCTGCGGTCACAGAGCCATAGAAACAAAATGCGTTGCCTCTGTGAAATGTGTTGTAAGGGCAACATAACAGGGAAGGGGGTACTTCTGTATGTACGTGTTGAAAAGAGGTTGTATTTATTCAAGTGTAAAAAGTTTAGGTTTTATCAATAGCATTGCATCTTGATACCAGCGTCCACTTTACACAGTGCTTGGTCTGTAACTACCTCAGTTGTAAACCTGGCAACAATAGCAATAGCAAAGGCATTAGGCCATCATCTGTTAGTTCTCGTATACTCGATCTGTATTTGTGACGCTGGAAAGTTGATTGTATATTTGTTAGTTTGTTTTTGTTTGTTATTGTTCTTAGTTGGTGGTGAAAACGGACCTTATGCACTCATTTTTTTCTTCTTGAAATTTTTAATTTATCAAGCAAGTTTAGCCAAGGCAATGACTACGTAATCAACCATTAATGTATAAAACATCTTGACAGTCCAAATAAAAAGATATTATAAGAAGGCCCCAGCTGCAAATCTGATCCTATCTGACTTTATTATCTGACTCTTTACTCAGACAAAATATCACAATGAGGCTTAGAGATGTAACGTCGAAGCCTATTAATACCGAAATAAAGGATTCCTCCAAAGGGGCCACTTTTGACGACCCACTAATTGCTGGACCCTTCCCATGCTCAGTTTGCCATGGATAATCTTTCATATGCCTTTGAAATAGGATTATCCAAGTTTAATGGCACCATCTTATATCCACAGTCAAAACAAAGATGGAGCCTTTATGCTGGAAATGGTGGCATTGCCTTCATGCACTTTTGTGATCTGGGGAAGAGATGTAGCAATTGCTTAATGGACTGCACTGATGCTTCACCGGTTACTGACTGGTTGAAATACCAGCCAGCATTAAACACTCCCCATTAGATTATTAATGTAATACAATAATAATGGAAGCAATAGGAATAGCATTCTATGTACATTTACTCAGACATAATTATTGTCCACAAGTGACCACGAGAAGCAGACAAAGCAAACATATATTTATGAAGCTGAGGATATAATTTGTTAAATGTTACAACTTGCCACCGTTAGGGGAAAGTTCAATGAGTGATCACTTCTTGCTCCACGATAATAATGTGGTAAATTTTCAATGCCGGTTAGTATGCTTGTTAACTTCAACGATAACATTGAAGACAGAGTGATCAGAGAATTTCCTTCTTCACTCAGCGGGTGCGTGGATAATGGTTGACTGATGGACAACTTAGTAGAGTCACTGGGTGTCTAGCTGGCTCGTTGTTTGGCTGGATGGCATCAAAGATTATAATGTAAAAAGATGGGACACTCTCGGCCTAAAAAGTGGTCACAGTATCACCTAACGTCCACTACAGGGGGAAGGCAAACATTCCTCTCAAAAGGTATTGTTGACAATAGCGGATATACTCTGGCTCAAAAGCAAAAGTCTTGGGCTGTCATTCATTTGGTTTGAAGAAAAAAAAAATCAGAAACACCAGCCATTAACTGCGATTTACTTGAGTTTGTTTTCGTTTTCAACTCAGCCTGTATTACTTTATAGTATAGTCTTTGATGACGTTAGTAGGTTGGCTGATTAGTGTCTGGGTGACAACCAGGTGCCTGATCGGATGGTTTGCACGTTGCTGTGGTTGACAGAGTTAGTGGAAGACTGTTGCAAGTTTCGTGTAATTATTTATGTGTTGTCTGTTTTTACATTAAGGCCAGTTAAAACATTTCTGGACGAGTGTCTTGACACAAAGATGATTTGGTTGCCAACTTGCTTGATTGTCTGTTTAGTAGCGCCAATAGCTTTCATATTTAGCCTTTGTCTTTGTACTATGTCAGTTCTTGAAGTTCATGTGGATGTTTCCAACATTTATTGTTGAGAGAGATGAAGCGTGTATTCTGATTAATAACTGGGCAAAGACGACAGGATAATTTGTGAGATTGGAATATGGGAAGGGAGTGTGAGAGATGTACATGGACACTGTATTTGTAGGAAGTGGGGATGGGCTGGGGGAAGGTGGGGGAGGAGGTTGCAATATTCGGTGTTGCCCAGTCCAGTTCCTTACGAGCCCATTTCCCATTCCCCATTACCGCTCCGTCGCCTGTATCCTTTCTGATGTTTATTTGTTTATAAAGACACGCACACATTTTCCTGCGTGTGTACAGTATTGCATGTTTGGATTGAATCAATAGTAGAAATCGGTCTACGGGGAAAATCCACCTTGCACCTGGCAATGAACTCACTGCCCTGATAGTGTAGGCCTACTTCGTTGGCTGTAACGTTTCTGGGAATGAGACAAAAACATTACTTATCATATCTGCACTCAGCTGATTTTATGACACGTAACTTTATAAAAGGTCATTGTCGTTGGGTAGATATAGGTTTTCCCCGTATACTGAAGAAATATATGTTTGTTGATTTAGTATAAAGTGTGACTTTCTTGTCATGTTTTAGCGTCCACATAGATCAACAATATACCACACATTTGTTTTCCCTCGTATGTAGATCTGAAAACAAGCACTTGTAAAATAAATTATAATTATATGGAGTTCCTTATGCGGGTTTAGACTATTACAGTTTTCGTTCATACTTCGACTGCTGAATACTGGAACTATGACTAATGCACCAGTTTGCACCTCAGCGTGCAATCTTCCACGTAAAATCTAAAAAGAGCTGCACCAGAATTGCACACCAAAACGTTAAAATATTTAGCCGTCGAAATACGAACGAGAACTGGAATCGTGCGAAGCCCTATTTAGTTGAAAAATAAATGCATCTATTTCATTGACGACTGTCTTTGCTGTAGTGATCAGTGTGGATGAGTCTCGTGGTTCTTGCTGTTTGTATGATGGTGGTGTTAGATGAATGGTACGCATGCTGACGACTGCCATCTTGATATCATTGACAGCATATCTCTGTCTCTATTGAGAACAAAGGTGTTCACGACTGGAGGTAACAGTGCAGTTATTGTGATAAGTCTATGGTGGTATTACGGTTTTACTGAACTTCCAAGTATTTAACACCAGTCTTATTGATCATACTTTATGCATTTTTCACTGTTCTGCTTTTGCCGCTACTGTGGCTACTGCTGCTGTTGATATTAATGCTGCTGCTGCTGCTGATGATGATGATGATAATTATGATGATAATGATGATGATGGCGGTGGTGATGGTGATTATGGTTGTAATAACCATTAAACAAAACTGAGGACACGAGTTTGCAAATAATAGTATTACTATGCATCCAGCCACGAAATCTGACGTGCCATCGTTGTCCGAACGCCGCGTTCCTTCTAACATCAGGTCACAGATTCCAAGCTGAGTACCGAATCCATGCGAGCAAATCTGAAACCATATAGTCTATGTGTCTTCTTTTCTTTCTTTAAGTGGCTCAAGTCTGACCATGAATGTGACATAATGCCTAGTTCAGTACAAGCACGTAGGAATGGGAAATGGCAAGAAAGACCAGTTATGACGACTAGTCATCGTCTCTATCGTAACAACAAAAAAACAAAACAAAACCAAACTCCTTCATAATATCGCTAGTTAAAAAAAAAAAAAAAAGTCTTGCAGTACCAGAGGTGTAATAAGGATGGCAATGAGAATCCATCGAAGATTGTGAATGGTTTAGATAGTTTGAGGAGTACATTTTAGTGTCTGGTCCGCCAAGTTACCATTTATGACGTGCTGGATATCGGACTTTGAAGAGGTCTGTTGTTCTAAAGTTGTCTACTACTGATTTCTGGGTTATCTGCTTCCCGTACGTTTATTTACTGAGCTTTGTGTCCATAATGTGTCATTTCCGATACTGACATGTCATCACGTCTTTAAAACAAGTGAACATATTGTCTTTTATCACGGCCTTGACCTCTCTGCGAAATCTTGACCCAGTTATACAATAGAGCGCAAAATTCAGAGAGTTATTTGAATACATCACAATATCCAGAAGGTCAATTAATGCCATATTTTCTGGGCTCTGGTCGCTAGCAGTCATATAAGTAAGGAACTGAGTATATATGGCATTTGGAAAATTACATACAACAAAGGTTGAGGTAACAACGAGCAAGGTTACTGTGAGGGAAATTTCTTTTCGAGATCTGTGTATGGCTGCTGCTGTTCTAGAATGATGAGCTTTAGATGAATATGTTGACTTTGGTTGACCAGAATAAGGCGGTTTTTCTTCACACACAGTGGGCAAGAATGATGAGACTCCAATTTTACTGGCACCATTCTCAGATTCTCCTGCATCAGAAGATGCAGTCACTTCAGAGTAGTAACTCTGTGTCATTGTCTCTCTAGCAACAGTCTTCAAAACTCGGGCTCTGCTCTTGAGGACGCCAATCAAAATGATGATATTATAAATCACAATAATTAGGCATGGCAAGAATATCATATTGACGCCATAAAGACCAGAGATAACATGCACAGCTGTCCGGCTGGCAATCAAGACGCATTCTATGGTGACTGTTGTATTCGTAGACAGATCATAGGCGTCAAGATCTCCATTAAGTAATAGAAACGGCGAACACAACAGACAATTACAGAGAAGGACAAGGATTATCACGATTTTTACAGTCGTTCTGGAACACCAGGACTGAACGTTGTGAGGCCAAACAATGGATATCATTCTCTCTGTGGTGACTAGAACGAGTGTCCAACTGCTACAGTTAAGAAACAAAGCAGCAAGAAATATATTGAGCCTACAAGAGATATCATCAGTCCGGATGTCGTAGCTGAAAGCCTTTCTGATGAAAAAACGAGTTTGTCCGGTAAGTATGGCACTCAGGTCAACAATAGAGAGGAATCTGAGATATATGGATGTTTGACCTTTTCTATACGTTTTCCTGCTAAAGACAACAAAGGCTAAGGGATTGCACACAAGTCCCACGACGATCAGAATCATCGAGAGATAGATTGAAAGCCATTCCACTGCCTTGACAAAAGGGTGAACTATTTCATGTCCAAGTGTAAAATCATTATGATAGTAATATGCTGTCGATGAATCACTGATGTAATTTATGTCTGCACCCAAGAAAATCGGCTCAGTTGTGGATTCTAGATCCACCTGCATCGTGGAAATGCTTTGTACCATCACTCTACAACACTGAGTCAATATTCAGAGCGTCCTGTTCACGGGGTTAAAGTTCCAAAGGAAACCTGGTTTAGGACACTGTATTCATGAAATATCTGCGACTGTCTCCACAAACATTAATGTTCGCAGGGTCAGGATGCCAGTGTTAAGAACTTTGTGACACTGGCTGAGCTCCCAGTTGTCAATTCGGTATCCCTAGAAAAAGACACTTTTAATAATACTTGCCTCTATTCTGCGGGCAGTATGTTTTGAACAAAGAACGTCTGTAATAAGCATAGAAGAATTTATTGTTTACAGTGGTGGAGAAGAATTGATACTTTTAATGGAAATATACCTCACTGAATTATTTGATTCTTTGTTTTGATGTAGAAAAAATTGTCTCCAACCGCTGCAAATTCAAATTCCATTATGTCATAAAGCAAAGTTTCATCTGAGACGATTAAAAGCCTACATACGTAGAATTCATTCTTAGACCTTCTTTGTTGTGTACTGCATCTGACCATGTTAGCATCTATTATTCTATTATTTATAATTCACATTGGGTTTTTTTTTCTTTTTTTTCAAACAGATCAAAAGAACAGTGAAATGTTCTGCCCAGTAGTTCGTGATTCGTAGTCTGTAATTATATAGCCAGTAACTTTCGGTGTTCACGTCACACCGACATTTGAGGGTGGCTTGAATAATTGCCTTGAACAATTTGTACCCAGTCATTGAACTGTTGGATATAGGTGTTCACGTATACGCACAACAGAAGCACAAATGCATGCTTGTTAAGTAAAAATGTAATGATGTTTCAGAATTTGAAGATCAGAAGCATAATGAAACATGATTACAAGTTTCAGAATGGTTGGAAGAATTAATAGCATGTGATAGAATTCCATCTATGTATTACGTGAATCACTAAGTACCAACCGTGTCTCCGTAGCTATTTTGAAAATTCGACCCACACAGCCAAGCCAAAACAAAAGTCTAGGAAATACAATGCAGACAATGAAATTAGAGACACCACGTCTTCCAGGTTGTGGTCATGTTAAGTCTGACTCAACTGGAAGTCAGAAAAATATCATCTGGTATAATAATTAATCCCTCGTGCTTTTCGTGTGTTGGCGCAGAACGTTGTATACCACATAACTGAAAGAGAATTATAGAATCCTATTGTGTGGACACGAGTGGAATTCTTTTATCAAATAGAATAAGTTATCAGTGTAAAATGGAGAGCCGGAGTATGAAATGATACACAAAACAATCATCTTGTAAAACATATAGTTTATTACAAGCTACAGTCTGTGATGAAAGAAGAGTGCTTTAATATTAAAATTTATTTTAGAGATTCTCTTTAAAAGAGGGCTCCTCTTCATTGCCGTTTTACGGGAAAAGACAGTAAGCGTCAAATTCACAATTTACAAAGGACACAAGAAGCTTTCATGTTGAGCCTTCTTTCTTTATTGGATAATCAATGGTGCATATGACCTGACTATCTCGGAAAGTATAAAAGCTAGAGAGGAAAACGTCGATGGAACGATACAGAATATTAAGTAGGCTCTATAAGAAGGTACCAGATAGTAACTTTGACATACTTTGGTGTGTATCCTTTTTTTCCTTAATATTATGACAGTTCTGATTTGATGGGGTATGGATAACAGTTTCCTTAACTTCTTCAAGTGGCATACATAGCTCAGTTCGTGGTTTTTGAGGTATGAAGATGCCAATGTTGTTGGGTTTTCTTCACTATTGGCTATATAAGGCTTCACACCTCTCATTAGCTTATCAAGGGAGCCCATGCCAAAATATTTTCCCCACAAATTGTTTAACTCTTCGTCAAGATTTTGGTACATAGCAAAATGCCCCAAGACTTTTTAGATTTTGGGACCCTTGACAGTGAATCAGTCTACCTGAAATTCTTGGCCTTTTCACACAATAAACAAAACAACCTTACCCATCTAGCAACGACCACGAAGTTTATACTTAAGTGACAAAATGCATCTATCTAAATATTTAAAATTCAGAATCCAACCCCTTCTCCCTTTTCCCTTGGCTAACTTTTTGATTTTATAGGGAATATTTAATTCTGCATATTCGTATGTCAATACTACTGGCATCTTCATACAATACCAACTTAACTAACAGCATTACTTTTGTCGGGGACTCAAAGAGTAAATGGCGTTTCAGCGTCAAGTGTTTCCATGACAATGTTAACCATCACAGGACTAAAGTTTTCAAACCAGTTTCATGATAGATATTCGATGGTGGACTTAGTGTTTAATGTAAACTTCAAAGTTTTTGCCATGTTTGGGCAGGTCAAATTATGGAGCACTCACTTCTGAATTTCGTAATTTAAGAAGGTTTAAGTGATAAAGTGATAAATGAAGTACATTTTATTGGAAAGTGGGTTATTTTTGGTGTGCTTTTTGCCTTCGTTTTATAGGAATAAACAAATGACAGAAAAACTCATGACAACTTTTAATCACTCTTTTGAAAGTATGGCACGAAACGGAACACAGCTTTCCGGCTTTCAAGCCCAGATATTGGATTGTTCACTTAGTTCGATTGTCCTGGCAAAGGCATTACTATATTGAAGTGTCCGTCACATCACAGACTATCTCCAGCCTCAGCCCTAATCAAATTCAAACAGATTGAAACCTTACCCAAATTTGCCCTTGTCTGAAGTTTGCCTACCGAGTTGTCGCCCCTGTTTGAGTGCTCGGGTCGCTTCCGCAGTGGATGCTGCCCTACTGTTTGTCTGAGCAATGTTTTGAAATGAGAGGATCCAGTCTTCCAGCGATAGCGTGGGTTTGCCTTGAGGTGTATGTGGGTGTATGTTTGTATGTATGTGCGTGTAGGTTGGACCGTTTGCCTACGTATATGTGTATATCTGTGTGTAGGTAAATTTGCGTGCTTGAAGATTTGCATGTATAACTGTTGAGCGTGTGCCTCTGAACATGTGGGTTATAAGAGTAGAAGGAGAGATCAAATGGAGTGCCACTTTATGTAAGCAGTTTCAGTATTCAGCGAGAGAAATAGAGAGAGACAGAGAGAGAGAGAGAAGAGAGAGAGGGAAGGAGGGAGAGAGACAAGAGGTATACCAGGAATTGCATAGGAGAGGAAAAAAAATGGAGAAAAGGGACAAATAGAGAAAGGCTGAAATGGAGGCAGAGGGAGGGGGAGGGGACAATCGCGATCCGTGACCTACCGATCGCCAGCAGAGCAATCAAAGGAGAGAAATCACAAACGAGACTCGAGGAACGGAAACAGGAAAAGATGCACAAATTGGCTAACATTTGCTCAGTCTCCAAGCGGTACATTTCTCCGATCACTTGATCAGGAACCTGGTAGCGGGGACACTTTTTGTGATCAATTTTGCTCATTTCTCTTGGTATTTGCTCTAGGGACCCGTCTGAGCAAGTGATACTCTTACGCTAAATATTCGGTTAGGAGGTATAGGAATACAATACCCTTACTCTCGCTGCATCTCAGCAAACATTGGACTCGCTGGAACAGCAAGAGAGAGTACACGAACATGTGCAGGCCGCTCGATCCTGTTAAACTAGGCTCTTGCCGAACTTGGCGCGTGTTTACGTAAGTGCCATGCACACCAAATACCAGTAAAACAGCCTTAGTCTTGAAATAATAGTAATAATTTCAAGTGATGTGCAAATTCATTAGCAGATAAACGCTAAAAATTGGCCAGTTCGATTTGAAAGGCGAGAAAGAGTACTGATGCATTTTTAATGCGTTTGAACTAATAGCAAGGAACACGTGACATAATTTTTTTGAGGAACCAGCATATATTATATAAAATGCGAGATGCTTCTATTGGCAGAGATCAGGCTATACTTTTTGATGTGAATGAAAAACAAGTTTCTATCACTTGGCTAGTAATTTGTAAGAGTTGAAAACCTGGGCGTTGGGGTCTCAAGTAGATGATATTTACAAGTTACCCTCCCTTTCCCAGTGGCACATTGAGTTAACCACTGTACTCTCATCTTTTATCTTCCCTGGCTTCCATTACGTACATCTACTTGTATTTCGCGTCTGAATTTAAAGTAACCAAAGATTATCACTTTCAGTTTAGAAATCGAAGATAACTGAACGAATGTGAACAAAAATTTCGTTCCAAGATTACTGGTGTCAAATTCTGAGTGTGTTCCGATACACTTGGGATGCTTTGTCTCATAACCAATGCCAGGTCAGAAAAAGACCATTTCATGTACCATACAGCGTGCGTCTCTAAAGAATGACGACATCAATAAAAACGGGCCTTGGTTAAGTCTTAAAATCAAATCCAAAAGATTCCTGTTGCTATTCGGCTAAAAATTTGACAAAAAAGACGTGTACCTGTTAACACCCGACGTGACCACACAGAGAACTGACCACGACAGGGCGTCTGGTTACTGCTGTCCTTTTAACGATGGTGTCTTCACTTTGGGTGCTAACCACCTGTTTAATAAAATAGCGGAATCCAGCAAGGAGAAGCGTTATAGTCCTACCCAGTTCCTTCCTACGACACACACACTGTTTTGTTCACGCCGAGCCATCTTCTTTGTCTGCTCAACCTTAGGAAAGATCTAACGCTGCCTCGCCATTGGTTTCTCAGCATGTTGGCTGTAAAAACTGTACGCTGTCCCAGCATGGATGTCGCGAAACGTGTGCTGAGACTTCCTTTCATCTCTACATGGAAAGGTTGGTCTAGTTAAAGTTTTAGCACCTGAGGTTACCCGAAACACCTTGCAAAATCTCAAAGGCGATTCTTCCCAGCATGCCTGTGGTACAAGCGTATGTGTGTCCGTGTGACGCTTCAGAGGAGCGAGATCTCTTTGGTGCTGGTGCAGCTTTAAGACGCTTTGCCTCCTGATGTGCACAGTTGCTTTGTGTTCTTTAATTAGTCCGTTAATTTGCTGCAAGTCAACTTTTGTGCATCTCGTTCGTAATTCGACGAAGTCTTAAAAACAGTTAAAAGTTCGTTACATTGCAAGCTGCGCTCGCTTAAGAGAAAGAGAAGAAAGTCAAGAAGCATGTGTTTAAAAGAGCAAGCGTGGCCAGAATTGAAGGAGGGTTTAATTTAGTATTGAAAGTAACATCATGACCAGCATAATCATTAAAAGATCTCAAAAACTCTCAGCGCATCAGACCATAAATGCATTACAAATAAACCAGCCACTCAATAACACGTGCATTCTTACTGTATTTCAGGTAATAGAGAAAGTACGATTAGGGAAATATAGTACATATATGAAACGAGGAAATAACAGGACTAAATGCGAAACAAAATACTAGGAGAGAAATAAAGAAAGAGGAGAACAAGTCAGGCAAAGAAGAGAGGAGCTTGCATGTAGGTAGATGTCAGAAAGATTGATGCTCCTTGTTTTATACTGTTTCCAGGTATTAGACGAAATTCGATTGAGAAGTCTTCAAAACTATGGCAAGGAAATTTTGGACGAAATAGGTAGCAAAAAGTGTTAGGGGCGTAGAGAAATAGTGCGGGGAGGTAAAGACGATGAGTAAGGATTGTGTTTGCGCTTGTGTCAGAGATAAAGTGAGATAAAGGGGAAAAGCGGGGCACTCTTGATTTGATTTAATGGTCTCAAAAGTGTCGTAATACCACTTATATGAGGAAAGACAGAACCTAGACATGCTTACGGTATTCATCCTATAGATATGTACGGAATGTTTGCCAATAACCAGCTTCAAAGGCAGGGAGATATTTAAAGGGTACTTCCTCCAACCCTGACTTGCTACAATAGTAACCCTTAAACGCCGAAACTGTTATTGTAGCTTACCTACTTGACGGCCATTCTTGACCACACACGCCCTCCACAAGTTGTAAAGGGAAAACAAACACGAGCTCGAATCGCCTTGTTAAAGGGGTGTTTGCACGGGTCATAAAAACGACCAATGCCTAATACACACAAACACAATTAACGCGATGATCCGGAATGCCCAGGACTTCATCCTGACACAATAAAACGCCTTCCTCAAAGGACACAAGTGATGCAGTTTTACACTCCGGAGAAGACCAAGACGTCCACGTCATGGATCTCGTCGATGAAGTTGGCGGCAACTTTTTATGACAAGGTCAATTTTGCGTATCTCACCGGCGACAGCCAGCTTGGGCTTTGATCGTCTTTGTCCTGGTGTTAAGTCCTGTTTTTGTGTGGGGTTTGTGAGGGATCCGTGTATGTCCAAAGCTCGTAAAATCACGCATAGAACGCCCAGAATTAGCGGGACAATGACAACAGTTCCCGTGTGTAAAATTTAGGGGCGTCAAGATACCTACACCAGTGACGGCTTTTTATTTATTGGCGAGGAGGGTGGAAATATTTCCTGACGCCTCGGTGTCGGCCAGAGATCCTGGAAGAGCTATTTGAAGGCTGTGAACTCATAGTGAGGAGTGTCGCGTGAACGTTTTTGTAGTGATATGTATTTCCCATGCACGAACAGTGCTAAATGCGCATTGAACATCCAAAATTGTCTCACAGCCAGACCTTGTACAGTAATAAATTACCAAAGGACCCCATAAAATTGATTAAACAAGACAAAAGTTGTTTACGCAAGTCAGTAAACCAGGGGGGCTCAGAGCAAGTAGTGAAATTCACCACATCCTGTACGTTCGACAACCACCTCTTCCACCCATCCACCCGCATAGAGACACACCCTAATCTCCCTCAACCTCTCAAGCATCCTGTCCGGCACTCGCCTCACCACACTTAACTAGTAAACCACCAACTGCCCCCCTCCATCATCAACAATCACTCCTAAAGGGATCTTCCCTTACGCGGCCTAAGTGCCTCTCTAATGAAAAGCAGCGTGCTAAGTCCGCTGACGATAGATCTAATTAGACTGGCAGCAAACTTCAGCCGTGGCCCGCTGATTAACTGACTGACAGCGTCCAAATTTCGCTGATTAAATGACCGAAGTGGTCAGATAACGTGCCTGCATGGCTAATCGGCCGCTGCTTCCGTCTCCCCCTGGCGCCATTTTTGTTTCAATTAGTGACGGGTGCAATCCTCAAAGCCGGGAAGATAGTGCAGTCTTACAGAGTACAACGAAGAAGTCGTTCCTCTTATCCATGGCAATATGATGTTTTGGGGATGAGCTTAGTTTATCTGACGATATGGATAATCTAGATGTGCTTGAATATATCAATAAGTGAAGCCATTCTGAAATACACTGCAATCTATACAGAACACCACAATGTATACCCTGAATAATTACAATTCCACAGGAGCCCGGAAAAGCTGCGATTTAGCGGCATTGTATTCTCTTTGATGATATAGACTTGTTTTCAGGAAAATGTTGCAGTTAGGAAAATAATGCATCTAGAAGAATTTCAGTTAAGCAGAGTGAACAGTATTATGCAATACAAAGTGGGCAGAACAAAAAAAAAAACTTTTCATAAAATTCGTATGTTTCATCTTGGGGAGTATGAATGGTGTCGAAGTTGTGACTCGGCATCACGCTTTCATTCACATTTTCCTCAGTCCACCCTTCTGTAAAATGGATACCTGGTTATAGGCAGTGGAAGATATTGTCAGAAGGCTGGTTATCAGCGTCTGCTACTGGCAGCGGCACTGTATGCTCCTTGGGGGGTTGAGAAAGTTCTTGAGTGAATTGGTCTGCTGGGGTAATAATAGTGTGAAGTAGCGCGAGCGGGCGTAGGTCTGGATACGAGACTTTTAACCCGCATTATTATTATTATTATCATCATTGTTATTGTTATTATTAACATTATTATTTCCAATCACCATTGTTAAAAATCATTCATAAAGAGCCATTGATCAACATGGGACGCATTTCTTTGAAAACTTATCATGGAGACAGGTGGTTATAGTAATAGTCATATCTACATCTACAGATAACTGAGTTGTCTTTTAAAGAAGGCGTAAAATATTCAGAAGTGACTAGTTTGACAAGAAAGTCTATTCCCGCATTTACAAAGTCCATTGCACTTTGTGGAAAGTGTATATGAGTCAGTTTGAATTCAGAGCTGGAGTTTGATTATTATGTATTCTACCGATAGAAACTGTGAATGATGACATTAAGGGTCGCAAAAAGAAATATATTCCGTCATATGCGAGAGAGAGATATTAAATTAAATTGTGCCTTTGCTATCATCTCACACATATCTCTATGATCTCACAAGCTCTTTTGGGCTAAACACTCCTACACAAGTTTATGGCATTTTCTTATGCAAGATTATGGCATTTTCTTGTCATTACATATAATATTGTACAATGCAACGACTTAAGTGTGTAAAGGACCCCTTCAAGTTCTTGAGTTTCCAGACCATTCTGCCAAAACATTTTTATCATCATTAGGACCACAATGAGGGGCGATATATCCATTTTGTGCTAAATTTGAGGTAAACGAATGTCTGCGTATTGTTAAGTTTTAAGCTTTACATAGTACTCGCCTTCCCTTCTTTTCTTACGTTCAAAGCCTAAGGTTAGCCTTCAAATAAGAATGGCTGTTCCTACAAAATGATTGACAACTATTACTGCTTTGTCAGCCAACAGACGCCAGAAGTAATGTAAAGCAACTAGGTCGCATCACCTCCAACTGATAAAATTCCACTTTGTTCACGATTTGTCAGGTAACAGTGATTGTTCAGTCGTTTTTAACGCACCCTGAGTCGCAATTTGTGTCCTCTGTAACAGCTACTTAAAGGTACTCTTGGAAAAATGGAAAACCTGCTGATAAATTTGTGAAAGTCAAGAGGGTAGGCATAGTAGGGCAACCAACGAACTTTCATTCAAATTGCAAGGAAAATGGCCCTTTGGAGAAAAACTCAAATACCCTTTCAAGCCCACCTTCGTCTTTGCGTGCGCCATATTGAACATGGCGGGGCGCGACAAAGTGCCGGAGTGATCTCCCGCTGGTTAGGTACAAAAGTCGAACTAGGGTGTTGAGACGAATCACGACAAGGAGTTTTACCCATGACTGCACCGACGCTTTGGGTGTGTGATTAGCACTGGTTGACCCAGCGCCAACATGGCCGGACGTGGTGGGCCTGTTGAGCTTTCGGATGCGCTTTACCTGTTCAGGATTCTGACAAAATTTCATGCTAGCTTACTAAGACCAGACATGCCATTTGTAACACTCTGGAATTGTTTTACTGCGCCATACTGTGTCTCAATATCTTCACTGCTTATTTGCCCCTTCATCTTCTTTACTTGATTTTCAGACGACGGCCTTATCTATATTTCCTTTCGTTTTTGGTTGTAGTTTTTTTTTTTTTTTTGCATACTGTAATGCAGTCTTTGTAACTGTAAGGCTTCATACCCACATCTTCGCCTTCAGGTCTTCCTTAGAAAAGGAAGCAGAAACTGTATTTTGTTCTTGAAACGGCATCAAGAGAAAGGCATGACCCAACAATGTGTTTGAAACTGTACATTGATATCAAAGATAGAACAGATGACTTACTTAGCGATAATATAGTAGCCAGTAGGTGAGTCCACAGTTTATTATTTATTCCTAATTCACTTTACGATCGACGCCATAATCGTCAGCCCTGACAGTTGTACAAATAATTTTTCGTCATCATACACAATTTATACACTCTCTAGCGTCGCCGCTTTTAATAACTGGCTGATAATAAATCGACATTTCAACAATACCATGTCGACAGTGAATTTAAATTTCTATTTTTCGGAGTCAGACTTAATGTAGTAAGTGCACCCGACTTCTTTGGAAAGCTGGGAGTCGTCTTGTCGCACAGCTTTGTCTGTTTACAGCTATACCGCTACTTCCAACTGCGCTGTTCAAAAGGCTCTCGGGACCCCACCAGTCTGCCTGCCGGTTCTTCAGAAAACGTCTGCACCTTGTTCAACCCTCTTGATTCAATGTTTCGTTCCGTGGCAATGGCAGACTCCCCAATTTTATATTTTTCACACGTCAACGTAAATTTATGTTAAAACAGTTTTCTAAAAAACGCTGACCGCAGTTTGACACGACACGAAACAAAATGATAATTACATCCTTTATTTCCTCTCTCCCAAAGGGGCGACTAAGTCGAAAAGTGAACGCTACACAAAGTCTGAATGGAAATCGGAAAAGTGACAAGCATATTGAAAATACAAAACAGTGTGGAGCTTGGACAGACTTTTCCCTAATAGCTCATTCAGAGAGTCACAATATAAATTTGTAGGGCTCCTCTTTAAATTGATGGCATAATTTGCATGCAAAGTAGAGTGGTCTGAACCAATAATATCGCTATTTTTGTTCAGAACGGTTAAGATGGCGCCAGTGGTTGAGGGTAGCCCGAAAATGTGTAGTAAATTTTCAATGATTTGTATTTTCTATGTATGTCATGCACTCGTCCGTCAGAATCCGTGTCAGGGTTTTAATTCCCTCTAACAACTTTCCGTATCTAAACGTTGATCTAGTTTTGTAAATTGTGTCGAACTACTTAAGATACAGAAAGAAACAAATTATAAATATGGCGCCGGCGGCTTTTGTATGGAAACTGACATTGTTCTTCGGGTGACGCCCTTTCCGCTGTGGCACCCATACGCACGCCCGAAAGATGTTGAAGTACCTTTCCTGTCTCTTTGAGCAGTTTTGGTAGGAAGTGGTGAAGATAGAGGTCCTCCGAGCTGATAATCTCTATATTCATACTAGAAAGCTAAAAACTGCCGTCGGAAATGAAAAAAAAAAAAGGTGGCAAGGAAGGAGGAAAGGGAGGATAAGAGGAGATGAATGAAGGTTCGACCAATGCCAGTTCATGATGTGGATCACTGGGAGACACGAAAGCACCAGTGATCTAATTCTAGTCTTCCTTTAGTGCGATATCACAATACCTCGCTGCTCACAGTGGGTTAAATAGCCGGGTTTTCTCCAACCCAACCGAGTAATTAGATCTGTTGGGCTATAGAGTGTAAACTTGTGCCCTGAATTCCGAAACAAATGAATGGAGGAACGGATGAAAATGAATGTGCCCGAGAGAAGCACACCAAATGTCCAGGGCCTATCAATTGGCACATGGCTGTCTGGAAATTATTTCGGAAGATATTATGTTTACACATCGATGTCTTCAGGAAACATGGACGATTTGGACAAACTTGTTTGTTTACTGGAGCGATTAGGCTACAAGCATTTTCCGTTTCATTCATGTTTTATCACTTTTCATACTGCTTTCAAAGACGAAATTGGAGGCAAGGGAAAAAAAAAAGGGNGGGGGGGGGGGAAGAGGGAGGCTGGCGCTGTAATTTCAGGGACGAAAAGAACAAGAGCAAGAGAGAGAAAGACAGAAAGAGAGAGAAAGAAAAGAGGAGAAGAAGAAGAAGAAGAAGAGGAGAACGATAAAGTGGAATAGTAGGATAAAATAAGGAAGAGGGAACATCACTAAAAGCGAAAGTTGTGTTGTTTTTGCACTAAGGACTTTGAGCTGGGACCGAAGTCGAGGTGGGGNGGGGGAGAGGGAACAGAAAAACCATCATATTGAGGCTTTTCTGTTGTTTCGCTCTTCATAACAGAGTGTCTTTCTACAGAGATTTAAAATTTACTGGATTATTTCCCTTGTTATATTTTTCAAATACTGTAGATAATATTCATTAAAAATCATCCATATCATCATCAATAATTTTCTTTTTTTTATTAAACCAGATATCACTAATCCTTTCCCTGGACGACTGGAGAATGGAGATAGGGAATAGACATCTCTGCTTTTATTTATAGATTCAACTGAGGAATTTAGGTAATGGCCGAAGTAATAATGAAGTTCATTTAAGGTACATCAACTTTTAATCTGATTCATTAATTATAATTAAACCTATACAAATCAGAACTTTTGCAAGCCTTCCACCAAATAAATTATAAATTACCTGTAATGTGACGTTCTGCTGGAGATTTTGAAAATTATTCTCTCTATAAATTATTCGAACATAACCTTTTCGACATAGAGAGGTAGGTCAAGCTTACACATATAGCTTAATACTGCACGATGTCAGAGCTTTGATAGTTCCAACTTGTTACGTGGTCCCATACAGAAAAGCCGGAGATTTAAGAGTTTGGACCATTTTTTTTAATCTCTTACACTTTCAAAAAAAATGGAACATGTGCACTTGTTGTATTGTACAAAGACAAAAAAGAACAAAAGAAAACTTTTTGGCCTTCTTGTGCCAAAGAAGTTGAATGGTCTAGATCGATATTTGTAAATTATCAGTCATAAATGTCTATGAGATCAGGTTCTTTCCCCGAGTCTGTCTGATATTTTCGCAAAAACATGTAATGACGTGAGAATAATACACAGGTTCAAACATTAAAACCTGAGAAAAAAAAAACAGTGCTCTAACTCGCTTTATAACTTTTGCCTGGTCCTACCACTAAAAACAACAATTATTCAAACACCTGTAACTTGAGGACTGCGTTGCATGCAAACTTTCATAGCGAGGAACTATCCCACGCTGTCAAGGTGGGCAAGCTTGTCACCTCTCTCATACACCTCTTTATGACAACTACAGCTCCAACAGATTCGCACTGATTATTGTTGAAGCACTAATTTACGTGCATTTCCACCTCTCTCATTGGCTTTTAGTGGGTCTGTTAACCCCATTTACAATGATATTCTGACCTCGTTAGAGCCTTTTAACTGTCAATCGCCAGGGCATGTTTGGAGTGAAGAGGTTCGATCCCAATGTGCGTCAAGATTTTATTGAATGTGGATTTGCACCACTGGTTGCGAACACTTGGCAATGTCGGTAGACTCATGTTGAGTGTTTTGGTCCGTACGTTCGGTGACTTTTAATATATTTTTTTGTATGTGTACGTGCAAAATCAACGCGGTAGACAAAGGTTTTCAAAGCTGGCTATGAAGATTGGGGAGAGGGAGAGGGTTGGAGGGAGAAGANGGGGGGGGGGGAGGGGGGAGTGAAGTAGGAAGTGAGGGAGAGCTGAAACATGGTGTCGAAAACAAAAGAAGGAAAGGATTTTTATTTACCTCGAGAGGAAATTGGCTTACAATGCCATACAATGGTATGCGTTTCATTCATAATACAATCAGACAGAACAGTACATATCATACACATAAATACATAATATTATAAATGAAGCAAATAAAAAAGATGAAAGTAGCCTAGCACAAACGGAAAGGTAGCTTTTGCCAACACATCTCCCGTTTTCCCTCTAAGGAATTTCTCACTGATACCTTTGCGGCCTCAGTATGCCTAAACTTTACACTTGTCTTCGAAACGTTTGGAATGTACAGTTGCTGCATTTTCGCTATTTTCGACCCCCTTCTCTCTCTGAATGTCTTTTGTTACTTTAGGGGATATTTTACTCTTTCCACTTCCTTGTGTGAGCGGACAATGTCTGTCCTCGAGAAAATTAGATCCACGAGAAAATAACCACTTATACTGTTTTAATGAAATCGTGTATGTGACTGTCATTTGCCTTCAGCCATCACCAGAATGTGTTTTCCTGAGTGTCCTTGATAGAGAGTTTGGTACACATTTCACAGTTATGGGAATTCCATTCGCTTGTCTTTTGTTTTTATTCATAGCACCAATAATTCATAATGCATCATACTTTTATCTTTTTTTCAGATCCGCCAGCACACACACACACACACACACACACACACACACACACACACACACACGCACGCACGCACATACTCACACACTCACATAATATTGTACAATTATTACCATGGAGCCCTTTAAAAGTAGACATTTCATGCCTCCAATCAGCAAGCTTTAGAGTTATCTCTGAAACGTTCTTGATCTGAAGAGAAAATAATATGTTAACTTTCATTTTACTGTCAAGGAAATCAAAGTTCAAGCCGCCATTGTCAATTAATTTGTTGCATGTTCGTTGCATTGAAAGCCAATCTTAAAACTTATGCCGAAATCGGAGTACAAAGAGTCCATTTACACTCAAACGTGGTTTAGTAGTTTTCTAGGCGCTGTCCCTACCATTGCTGTTTAGCTTGTCCTGCATAAAATTTGATTGGCTGAGCCATTGTTTGTGGCCACCGGCTTCCGGGCGTAATTGATTTGGGGCTCTAAATTTTGATTGTTTTGGGCTGTTCTCGCTTTGGACGATGAAAGATGACAATGTTTTGTGGCAAACTGGACAACAGATCAAACGGTGGGATGGGGGGGTTCACACGCTTTTAAACACGTCATAACGTGCTTGAATTTATGGGGCCGCAGTATTAAGTCGTGTAAAGTCAAAATGTGTGTGTGTGTAATTTAATGTTTGTGTGTGTGTGTGTGTGTGTGTGTGTGTGTGTGTGTGTGTGTGTGTGTGTGTGTGTGTGTGTGTGTGTGTGTGATGATTCACATTAGAGATTCATGNAGTGGGTGTATAGTATTATGTTATTTAAGTGCTATTTGTCATTGCGAATAACTACAAACTACCTTGTGTACAAATGGCTGTGAATAGTTCTGTATGTCTTCTATAAAGACACATGCAAAATAAATAATGTCCACTTTCTTCAGGCAATGCTCTAAAAACTTAATTTCATTGTTTTTATGCCACATCTTCTTTCGTCTGTCATCGTCACTCAACTTTTTCCTTGTTTGGGAAGACTGCATTACCGTTCAGTATAGGTCAGCAGTCTGTCATGTCCTGTAGCCATTGTCAGTCAAAAGGAGCAGAAGAGGGGTGGGTATCAAGGACAGTGGCAACACGGCATCGCCTGTCCCTCCTTTCCTTTACACTTTGAAGGGGGGGGNGGGGGGGGTTGAGTAAAACATGCCCCTTAAACTTTGAGGTAAAAAATAGGGAGACCTGTTTCTTTTTGGTTTACGTCCTTCCTATCAATGGCTCAAGCCCCCATTCACCCCTTCCCTTTATGATATCACACCAATATATTATACCCATGCACAAAAACCTCCTGAATAGTTCCCAATCGCAATGCTTCTCACAGTCACTACTCGTTTATAAATCCGCTTACAACTGAAGAGCAAGGGAAAAAAAAAAAACAACAGGAAAGCCTTTGTGTTGGAACTGACCTATGGGAGGGGGTAAGAGTCGGAGGATTTACTGTTGACAGCAGCAGTCACTGACTGCCTTAAGGTCATATGACGCCAATAGTGCAAAAAATTTGGCATCAACATGGCCCCGTCAACAGGTCCCCGTGGCGCTGGCCTCAAATTAGGTGTGAGACCATGTCCACCCTAATTAGCATTCTCCAGCTCCCATTCTGACCGCTGGTCAGTTTGACCACTGGACTGGACACGACTGTCTAGAGCAATTACCGTCGTGGTGGTCAAGATAGCGGCTGACCTGCCCTGGTGTGGCAACGATGTTGACCACGCTTGGTGACCAGACCTCGGGATAGACGGTAGAGATATGAAGGGACCATGGACAAGGGCACACGTTTGTGATAATAAAGGTACTTCCTGATATATATTGTGTATAGTTGATTTAGGACTGCCTGAAAGTCTGCGAATAGAGCAACCCGGTTTAGTTCACAGCTGTGACTGCATCTAAAAGACGTGGTGACCTAAGAAGAAACGCTGGACAAGCCCTGGTTATGATAACAAAGGAACTTTCTGACTGTCTTCATCCAGTATCATATAAAATCATACACGCATCGGAGTGGTTGGACGTCACCCAAAAGCGCAACCTCATTACCCACCACTAAGCACTATAACTTGAGACCAGACCTAGTTGACAGTGGGGAAAAAAAACCCAGGACACACGTTGACTATAGTCACAAAAGAATTCCCTTATGTTTTCTGTGAAGAGCTACTGCAGTATAATATTTGTTTCTTTGCCTAGACGTCACCGACATATTATAAACATATTAATTAAAGCATTCTTATAAATAACGTGAAGGACTAGGGCAACTCATTCTGAAGCATTATAAATACGAGTGCTAGATTTAACCCCAGATTTACCATTAACAGTACACCTTCATTATAAATAATGCAAAAAGCGATGCTGCTATTTCAGTTCATGTGTTTTTCGAATCTCGGATGGACGAGTCGAATATATACGACCTTTTTAAATATAACCAGTTATAAGCTATTAATATGAGAGCGAGAGGGATGGCAAGGTGGATGGTTGGACTTCCCAGGGCAACGGTGATGATAATTATGTCAACTCCGCACAGTCACAATACCTCGGCAGCAAGGGAAGTTTTAAGATTTAATAAACGAAACTACGATTATAGAGTGACTTTTATGGAAGTAAATAAAATACTGATTTTTTTGTTTTAAACAAAAACAACAACAACAATAACCACAACCAAACATGATATCTAGCTGAAGCTGAGAATGAGCGGATTGCTATTACACAAAGTGGACTGCAAATTGTTATTGTTTAAACTTAGAAAATTCATTTTAACGAGACTGTATTGATTAAGACAGAAGGATGTGGAGAAGAGGAGAGTGACAAAGGAATGGAGAAGAAACAATATCACAATGGACAACAGTGAGTAATCCAACACTAATAACAAACGCAACTGCTCCATAACCGACAGTAAAAAATACCAATAAAGCAATATAAGCAACATCACCAACAACACGTGAATCGTAAACACCAAGTGCGAAAATTAAAAAGAAAACAAAAAATTCCACACATTATCATTAAATGGCATCTTACAACAGTGAAAGGTAATTCTGAGACTTGTCTACAGGGACAACATCACAACAGTCATACAACATCACAATAGTCATATAATATCACAACTGTCATACAATATCACAACAGTCATACAACATCACAACATCCATACAATATCACAATAGTCATACAATATCACAACTGTCAAACAATATCACAACAGTCATACAACATCACAACAGTCATACAACATCACAACAGTCATTCAACATCACAACAGTCATACAACATCACAACAGTCATACAATATCACAACTGTCATACAATATCACAACTGTCATACAACATCACAACAGTCATGCAACATCACAACAGTCATACAGCATCACAACAGTCATACAACATCACAACTGTCATACAATATCACAACAGTCATACAACATCACAACTGTCATACAATATCACAACAGTCATACAATATCACAACCGTCATACCCCATCCACCGCTAGCCACCACATACTGCGAGCAAAGCAGGGCTCACAGTCATAGAGGACTAAAATCTGCAGATCGATTTTGGGTAGACAGGAGAAAAGTAATGCAAGGGAAATAACCCCAAAAATAAACAACGCTCCCAGCTAAGTAAACTGTTTCAGACCCTTCCCTTTCTCGATGCTTTCCCTTTGATCGATCGATTTTGGGCTTTCCTTTTTTTGTGGCTGATTTCTTTTTCTTTGCCCATGGCAACTGCCAATATCGCACTGCGCAACCACCAGTCCAACACCATCACTATCATCAGCTTCACTAGTTTGACCCTAAATACTTTTAAGGAATAATTGACAAAACAGTTAAACACGTTATCACCACCACTACATCACAGTCATCAACGTCATCATCACCATCGCCGTCATCATCATCCAGTTGTAAACGAGTAGGAAAATACGAGTAATTAAGAATTCTGTAGGTTATAGGAGCCAAATTGTAAGCCTCTTCGAGCCATTTAATAAAAAAATTCTCCTCGAACCACAGGAACATTCAGAGATAGCCAAGGTTAGTCTGCAGGTCACTCTGGTGCCACCACTGCGCTCAAATTATATACTGTTTACAGTGGGGGGGGGNGGGGGGGGGGGGGGTCCTTCATTTAGATTTTTTCACAATTTCAACTTAGATAAAACGCGATACAAATTTGGCCGGCTTTTGCAGATCACACGCCCACACAAATGAAATCCGCTGAAGCCATTGGGAAACATTGCCTGCAACAATTATATTTTGACAAATTCAATACTGAGTTTCTCAACTTCTGCGGTGTGATATCATGTTATACGATTATTACTACACAATCTGTGCAAAGGACAGATTTTATACTCTGCTACTACTGACTCTGATAGTCCATTTTTTTTTTTTTTGGACCGATTAGGCTCCTGCAACCGGTAAAAGTGAAAGCGATTTTATTACGTTCAATAGGTAGTGAAAGTAAATGGTACGTAGCTGAATATAACAATCATACTGTTTATTATCTTCTTCATGTTTTGTTTCCTCTGATATCGTTTTGATCAGCAGGTCACAGGTCGTAATGAAAGAAGTAGTATAGTCAAAGTCCTCACCTGACCCATATCAGTTTCATCATACCAGGGTCTGTAAATGATTGTCAAAATGACACTCTAATATATTACATATTATGATATCACAATTACAATATGATTAAATAGCGCATTATTTATAGAGTCAGTTGTGATCCATCTTCAACTCAAAGGTATACTGAAATAAGACCACTACCATAACCACCATCAAGATTCTCTGAGCCTGTAGCTAATGCTATGAATATAACCACCTCGCAACTCTGCGGTGCTCTCAAGATAAGGTCAACAGTAAAATTTCCTAAAAAAATAAACCCAGAAAAAATAAGTACAAAATGCGATCCCTCCCCCCTCCCTTTGCCCAACACATTTTTCCACCAACATAAAAAAAGGAGAAAAAAAAAACAACTTTCCCCTCTCTCGCCTGATTTTGTTTTTCTTCCGGCGGATTAAAACCCTTACAAGGTGGAAATGTGGACACTCGATACCTTTTTTACACAGGCCGTAATCATTCCAGAAGAAAATTTCACCACGACAGGAGCGTAATATCGAAGCCCATAATTCTTGAAGGCTTTGAATATATTTTCTGATAAGGTGTAATGAACTGAACACATTTCTCCATCCAAGCCAGTGAGATCCTTATGCCTTGTGCGTCACTCTTTTCACTAACGAAGATCAAATGATCCCATAATCATCGTTTGATCTTATATTTCCAGACAGCACCGCGGCTCGTCTCTTTGTCTCCCGACCAAGTCACCATATGAAAGCAGAGTGCATTATCTTCAGAACCTAATAACCGGAAAGAGTGTATGAATCTGCACTTCCGCCCCAGCACTAATTAGCACCGTCAGGAGTCATCCGCGACACGAAAGAGTTCGACATTTCGCGCCGGTGGAAATTCTTTGAAGTCACGATGCGGGTTGCTATTTTCTCTCGTCTAGGCGAACGAATTTTGCAATTTAGCGGTTTCTGCTTGACCTGTTGGAATTTGGAATATTATATGTTTTAAAATGGAGACAACAGAGCGCAACTGACCCAAGTGTGGCAATGAATACCAGAGCGTAAACATATCATCAAGACATCTGTACAAAAGCGAGAGCATGGCTTTCGCTCTAATCAGACGAATTTAGATCAGTCATGCTCTAAAGTCTCCAGATGATCAAGCTAGCCAACCATGCAGCACCGTGGGTGCCCATCAGTTTTTAAATGGCAGGTTTGCCTGTTGATGTAATTGTCACCCTTGCGTCTGTTATGAATCCCTGGGTTGCTGCCCTTAGGTAGTAGTATGACATTAAATGTGGAAAAATGCTACCAGCTTATGTTTTGTTTTATGAGGGATTGAAAAATGGAAAAAATATAGGGGTTGTCTTGGGTAAGGATCGCGTAAAATAGAATCTACAACTGAAATCAAAGGAGCTAATTATGGCCGATGATAATTTTCCTTTCTTTTCTGTTCCTTTAACAACTTTTATTTCTTTTCTCCTCGTTCTCTTCTTCAGCTTTACAGTCATTGCACAAAATCTGTACATTTCTGTTTCACAGAATAATGTGGCAGTCTTGGTAATGGTGACTGTACTTACATGCGCTCTTTTCCTTTCTATAATGATCAAGAAAAACGAGGACTCGTGCAGGTTTTTTGGCGCAGAATGGTCTATGACATTTATAGTAGCCATTTATTGTGCTTCTCTTAAAATAAATAAATAATAAATAAATAAATAAATAAATAAGAAAGGAAAATAGAAGTAAGAAAGGAAATTCAATAAATAGAATAGATAATTAAGACAGTGAAAAGAGCTGAATGATTGTATAGGTAATGATGTGCAAATGTGACGATTTATGCTTTTAGATAATGACTGAACGAATTATGATCCAGAATTTGGAATGAATGAATGAATGAATGAATATTCTAGCTGCCTTAAAGTTTACTGTGTATTGAATTTTATATGAGGCTATAGTTATCTGTAATTATTTTCAAGGGCTTGCCGAGGGTTTTTTTGTGTGTGGGGGGGGGNCTGCAGTGCCTCATATTCAGCTTTTGAAAATCAGATTGTCAGATAACATTATGACACATAGCTCCACCCCGTTTGCGCTTTAAGCTCGCAAAGGTATGCTGTCTGCAAGTCAGTTTAGGTTGAAAAAAGCAAATACTAAAAACATTTTCCGTTTGAAACGGATCGAAATAGATAATGTGAAGTTTTAGAGAGGACTGGGCAGAACTGAGATTATATGAATGCAGTTCGTGATCTTAAGTTCACATGAACTTGATCTGAGTTTACTAGCTATTTTCAGTGAACTAATCAGGTTTGACCTGAACTTTAATTTTCTACCTAAATTGCAGTTTAGTTCACATCTACCTCAAAAAAATCAGAACCGAAAGCCGATTTATAAAAAACAAAAAAAAACAAACAAGGGGAACTGATCTCATCTATATTAAACCACTCAATATTCCTAGAACTGAGCTAAACTTGATCTTCGTCAACTGAACTTGATCTGAACTGACTTTTCTTGGTAAACTTATCCAAACTTGCTATAGAGTCAACTAACCGAGCATGAGTTCTAAGTGTCAGGTGATGGCCCATTATAATAATATGCTCTTCTGTATCCTAGAAGAAGTCAGAAAGGAGCACCTCGTGCTGTAAGGGGCATAACCATGTTTTTCTCTTACATTGCTCTCATCTGAAATCAGTTCCTCCATGTCCGCATTGCGCTCTTCAGCACGTGCCGTGCTCACGTCGTTGTAGCATACAGCATTTTCCCTTTCTGTGCTTTGTAGCGGTCCAGGAGCTGAAGACAGACATTTAATGTTTTAAAGAACGCGACTTCTTCGCTCTGAAAGGACAGTTTCCTTTGTCATGTATGTGTGTCAAGGAAAAGCATTTCCTGAGTGTAAAACTAATTGCTGGAAAGAAGGTGCAACCTCATGGTTGCCAACTTTCATTTGTCTTCTCTATATTTGTATTGTGCTTTCAGCATACAATATCCTGCACTGCAGGGTTCTCGTGTAAAGTATCGCTGGCCCAAACTACTGATTAGAAATTTTAAGATGCACCACGTCATCTGCCTTGAGCATAATGGACAGTGAGAAGATACCCAATCATATTAAGAGAATTGTGTTTTCAGATTTCGAGTCTCCAATAAGTACGCTACGCGAGTCTCATTTCAACGAACTGCTTGCGATCTCTGATAATAGATAAGGAGCATCAGTGAAGAACAATTCGCAACAAATGTTACATACTGGACATATGGACAGAACGTGATAGCATGTTGTTACTTCATAATTATACTCCCTGTATAGGTAAGGTAACTTCCAGCTAAACAAATTTACTCGCAGTTATACAGTTAAACAGTGATCAAAGATTACTAAGCAACGTCTTAATGACTGTTGGTTGACCTATTTACATCTATGGTACCTATATCTCGAAATCAAATAGCCTTCCGACTATTAGACATTGAAGAGTTCGTTCGTACATTTGCGAAGCGCACTTCAACGTAGTTAAGTCACTCTTCTAGAAAATTCGATGCACGGACTTACAATAAAATATCAGTGGTGCTGTATTCTAACTGGATCTTATGTCGTTTGGAAAGCGCTATCACCTTTCGACAACACTGTGGTTCAGTAAAAACACCCTCCTCATCGTAGAAGGGACAAAGAACGTTGTAAAAGTACTTAACACATTTATCACTGCCACAGTCTTGTCATAAAAATTTAAACTAGAGTATACATCTTAATATATACATAAGTGTGTACATTGTCGCACAACTTTCTTGCCCGCCACGTAAGAGCGAGAGATGCGAGCACCGAGGCTTTTTTTTTTTCTTCTTTTTCTTTATGATGTAGACCATTGTCGAGAATAATCCAAGGTCACAATGAAAATAAATTTTGGAAACTATAATATAATATTGCTGCCATAGACATAGGCCAGCGGTTCCCAGACTCTTGCACTCGTATGCCCTGGGACGCGCTTGCCATGCAAATTTCAAGTATCACTCGAAGAGGGCACTACGAAAACATTAAACGAATCACTATCGACCTTACTTCACTACTAGTGGATTCTTGTAGATGTGAAGGGGCATGCAGAAATGCCTGTCAACATCGAAGTGTACGCCTACTATGAAATGTTGTGAATACCTGTCGTAGACCATGCAACGCCATCATTGAGCAAAGAGAGTTGCGAGCAGCATAGGGCCTAGGAGTGGGCTAGCCAATCACTATCAGGGCGCAGTACGAGGGTTGATCAAGAAGTTCGTGGCCTCGCCCAGAAAATGAAAGAATTTTGACAAAGCGAATACTCACGATTTCGTCAATGTTCCCTATGACACTACACGAAATTTCATTATAACACGTTTTTCGTTTTCAAATGTTAGCACTCTTAAATAGACAGGAGTGCGCATTATAAAAGAACTGAATACCTTCACAGTCTTCAGCAGAAGCTCTTCTACGCCAGTGCGCTTTCGATTTTTGAAGGCGATAAAAGTCAAAAGAAGTCATGAAAGTTGAAATACAGACGCAAGAGGAAGAAGTTTGATTGCTCAGCGAAGAGATTTGGCTACTGTCACTCTAACGATAAGAGTTCTTGGATTGTCTTGAAATCTGATCTGATCTTCTTCTTAGTTCCCACTATGCACTACATGGTAATTCACTTATCATTCTAGAGTAAGCCATAAATGATTTCACGTGAATGTCAGTTAATGCACTTTTGGAGAGTCCATGCCGTGGGTCAGCATTGGCGTTTACTTTGCATGCCTACGTCCGGAAACCTATTTCTTTACAGCTGCATAAGAAATGTTAGCATCTTCAAGGATAAGAACCATAGGCCTACCCACAGAAAGAATCTACTTATAGAACTACGCCAGAAAATATATGACAGATCAGTGTCCAGCACTACCCCAAAATATTATCAGGGTACATACTGGCCTGGAAACTCGGCACTTCTGTCGAAGTGGCATGGGACGGCAGAGGACCTGAGGCGCAAAGCATCATTCATACAGGCCTCTGCCTGCTGAGATAATAGAACTGACATGATGAACGCAAAAGAAAAAGAAGAAAATAAAATGAAGATTTCTGTTTTTAATGAGATCTTTCACGACGGTACGACATTCCTGTTTACTGAAAATGAGCATTCCCATCAAATTAAGAATCATGACATTTGTATCATCATATCATAATACAATTTGGTGTTGCATCATATGGGCAACTGTAGAAGGCTCTATTGAGTTCACTTTGTCAAAATTCACACGTTTTCTGAGAGCCTATTTTATTAACTCTCGTACGCCTCCACCGATGCACAGCTAAAAAGTATTTTATTGACTTTTAGGGACAGAAGATGGAGGTGGCTAGGAAAGGGGGAGCACTTTTATCTATGACACCATAGCGAGGAATGCTTTGTAAGGAAAAAAGCAACACGTTTTCTTTTTTCTTATGGTTGACAAATGACAGGATTTCGATTTTAGTATCGCAAACACCATCTGCACTTTAGTTAAAGTACAGTTACAGCATGGGTCAGTGCATGCTTAAAGCATCGGTAATGCAGGCTTAGGACATTGCTGTAATACTATACAGTTGAGCTTAGACAAGGTATAAGAATGCAGAGTGCGTGAAGACGTCTAGATCTATTTCGTGACTAGGTGCTATATACTGTCAGATTACGCTTTTTTTATGACTTTACGAGAAGCGCTACAGTGGCAAATCTGAATAAAATTATGCATGTTTACAATAAGACAAGACGAACAGATTTAGTTGCAAAAAATACTGTGAATAAAGATTGCCTTGCCCTCTCCATACCTCCTCCCAATACCGGTGAAAGACTGCCTCTAGGGATAAACTTAAAGCTAGCTTTGGTGCTGATGTGATGGTCTGAAAATTACATTTTCCGGCCTCTCTACATATGATTATATCCATATGCCGAGAAGAAAGAAGTCAACAAAATGATCATGAGTCAAAACTGGGCAAATAACCTAACACGTTTTTCAAAACTAGCCAATCCCAGGCAAATTTGCAGGAATATTTAATAAACTTCTGTGTTTCATCACGCAGATATTATTTCAACTGCCTCTGAAATTAAAGTTGGCTTAATGCTTATGGCATCCCATCGGAAGATTGTTACCTGCTTAGCATATGTCTACACTTCGAAGATAAGGGGGAAGGGATCAATGATGCAACATTACAAAGTAATATATATGGACTAAAAGAAAGTAATCATGTGGATGTTCTCAGTTCTACGTGATCAGGAACTGGGTTCTATCTGTTTGTGGGATTCCATTTTTTTTTCTTTGTCTTCGTTGGACTTCCTGAATTGTTCAAAATGGCCACTACAGACTGAATGTAACCATTTCAATACTACCATTCAAAAGTAAAATTCGTGTATTCAGGAGCAGTAGGGTGCCACATAATATTTTGAGGGGTGATGGTTATGAGCAACAGGAGAACATGCTGGTAAAATTTTATACCAATCTAAGAACATATATAGCATACAAAATGGTGTTCCAAGAAACATTTGAACAAGTTTGTTAAAAACAAAAACCTTCTCAAGACGAAATCAACAGAAATGATGAGTTGCGTCAGTGGGAAATCTTCTGGGGTACCTTATGCAGACTTCGGAAAGTCCCATTATGCCTCCCTGCTTGTGGCAAAATTCCTATGTATGAAACAGGGACTTGGAATGTAACAAAATTTCAAACCTACCAAGAATAGGCCTAACTGTTATCTAGGATTCCAAAATTTTCTGCGAGAATCAGACCGCTACACGCGTTACCTTTACTTTGAGTGCTCGGACGGAAGTTTGTCAAAGCCCCATAGCCTTAGACCTAGTCGGTAATGTTCACCGTGGCCTTGACCCTTGTGTGGCATGCCATAAGAATTGGTGCGACGTGTGGTGGCTTTTGTTATTGCTGTGATTGTATAAGGAAAAACATTAACAACAAAAAAAGGATGTTGGTATCATCTTTTTGTTCGTTGGTGTGTGAATGAGTCATGCACAATAGTCACAATAGAATGTAACCTTTAAAGTCCGCTCAGTGGCCAAATTTGCATATCTACTGATTCATCTGAGACTTTGGCCGCAGAATGTAGCCAAAGTAGCTGCATCTTTCTATGGGATGGCAGCCAAGAGATCGCCCAACGCTTCAGTGCCCATTGACTATAAGTCGGCTCAGGGCATTACATAAAGCAACAATCCCCAATGGTGTTTCATTTTGAGAGGTGCTTTAGCTGTCAAAAGATGAAACGTGCCGTCGTTTTCATAACTGATGATCTTGACGCCTATTAACCTGAGCGGGGAAGATCGCTAGGCTGGAACTAATTCTGATTTTACTGGGCTAATCTTGCCACACCACACCCAAAAATATAATACTGAAACTCGGTGCAGCACAGTGTTATTTTACTGGGGTTTGATGCTAGATGCATTAATAATAAACACGCTCGCTGTATTGTTGCAATATTTACATACATGGAGGCGATAATTCGCAGTCGCACTCAGAAGAAACTTTCCTAAAAACCGATCATCTCAGACAACCAACATTTCAAGATCTAGATCTATGTATGTCCTTCGGCCAGTCAGATAAGACCTATGTCTCTGGACTAGAAACAGAGATGCCATGCTCAGGTGGTGATTGGGGCCTTACGACAAGCAATTTTTGTTAGTTGCAGGAAATGCAAAATTCATCAATTTCTGTGCAAAAGTTCTATCTACTTTTATCGGCTTCTGGTAGGTTGTTATGGATAAATCTGATAACTTTTTTTTTTTTTTGAAAGCTAGAGTGAATTATTCATGTAGTGTAAAATTGTTTTCTTTTCACAACTTTCTCGTCATTTTTGCCCGCCATTTGAAATGGCTGCCATGTGATATGGCTTTATTTTGCTCAACAATAATCTTATGCAAAATTTTTTATCATCTGAGAAAAGAAGACACATTACGTTTTTATAGTGACTAATACTGTTAATTGTCTTAATTTTGACTGGCTGCAAGACATATGATGCTGATATTGTCCTTCGCTAGATTAGTCGACCCACTCAGTGCGAGGTGGCCGTTTATCATTTTGTAGGTAAATTTGGTAACGAAGTACATGACAAACTCATGTTCGTGTCTGTGTGTGACGTTTAACCATGCCCTCATGTACTGATGACGACAGCAAGCTGTGGGCAAAGATGGCTGACAAGACCGATCCTTGACATTCCAACAGTGTATGGAATTCAGATTAACAATTACAGTTTCAAAACTGAAATAGAAAAGATTAGCTTAATATATACTCGCCTTCTCACGTGAAACAGAACTCCACTTGTCTTAATGGAAAATTTACTTTTCATTCATAATGCTGTCTGTGTGCGTCACCTTTGATTACTTGACAATATCATAATAGAGAGTTTTTATTTCAAAGTTCGGATCTCATGTAGACCATGGTGGCAGAGGTCGGCATGCCCACTTGCGCATAATGCACTTCCTGGGGTTACGATTATATTGCACATTGAGAACCAGATGTGAAATTCACATCTGATTTTAGTCTGTGACTTGCAAAATGATGATGACACCAGGAAATTCCATATGAACATTCTCATCTCAAAAGTAACGCTTCGGGAGAGATCCGAACTTGAAAATAAAAGCTCTCTAATTTCTAAATGTCTTTAGGATTTTGATGCACATGAGTGGATTCCTGCTAACTTGGTCAATAAATGGGTCCGTGTCGACGACATAGGGACAGGTAATGTACCCGTATTTTCTTCATTACTCTCTTCACGAGCCAACGAGGTGTGAAGATACTTACAAGGCACTTGAGTTTCTGGTTGGCGATTCTTCTTGCCTTCTCAAGCTGATAGGAGTGGCGATCAGAGTCCTTGGTGGAAATGTATTACTTACACCGATCTACTGTTACTGCAGCTACCCCCTAGACACAACCCTAAAATGGCTCTCAGATCATCCGCTTGATCCAACTTTACAAATTGTTGCACAGCAGGAAGAAACTGATGTTCTAGCTGAAGGAGTGGGGCGCTCAGGAGAATCTTTACCAATAAGATGTTCAGACACTCATCAATGCAAGTATACTCTGATAAGTAGGTAAGAAAATGACTGTCACCACCCACAGTGAGACAGGTGCCTAAACAGCAGTTAAACACACGCCACCAGTTCATCTCCAAGCTTAGGGCAATACTATACAATTAATTTGCAGATTTGCACAAAAAAATTATGTCATGAAAATTCATCATGTCTACATCTTGAGATTGATCCTATAATAATCACCTGAGGGACTCTTTGCTTTATTCTAAATACCATGTGATGTTATATAATTCTGTCAAAATCTCACCAAAGACTTATTATAATATTAATTGTTTACTGTAAACATTCATTAATATGGTAATAATACCAAGTTGGGTGATAGGCTTCGCAAATCTTTATGTCTAGTGTTCACACCTAGACTGGGCGATAGTGGGTTTTGCAGGCGATGGCTCTATGGCAGGCAGTCCGCTAAATAACTCGTTAACTAAAGGCATGCTGCTGCAAACTAAAAGTTGCCCAAAGCAAAGCAAGAGGGTCGCTTTATTATACTTTTTTTGGGGTGTATTTAAGCTGATTAATACACTTGTTGAACTTGTTGTTGTTGTTGTCGTCGTTGTTGTCGTTGTTGTTCTTGATGTTGTTGTTGTTGTTGTTGTTGTTGTTGTTGTTGTTGTTGTTGTTGTTGTTGTCATCTTTTGGTTGAGAACAAGACACAGCAAAACTAAACAGAAACTATGCCCACCAAGGGCAAATGCAAGTTTGCTTTTTTTTTCAGTAAATGATGGAACCAATCCTTCACCGCGCAGTGTGACGTAATCTCTGCAAGCAAACATACACTCAGTTATGATAAGATGTGGGACTTCAAGAAGCCATCATAAATACATTCATATTCGAGTGCACGTCAGTTTATTTGCCTAAGTCTCATTTTATGTAGGATTAAAATCTGAATCCAGAAAAGGGATTTTTATCTCCCATTAATCAATTAATATCCGTTAGAATTTCACTTTTTTTTACTGAACGCTCCCTAAGTGAAGGATCTCTTGAAAATGATAGTGTGTTAGCAATCCAGGGCAACTTCTTCCAATTCAGGACCACTTCGTCCAATCCAGGACCACTTCGTCCAATCCAGGAACACTTCTTCCAGTCCAGGACAACTTCTTCCAATCGGCCTCATCGCTCCCTCTTTCCAGTGTTACTAAGACACTGTAGGATTGATTAAATACCTTAAGGTAGGAAGATGCCAATAGTACCTTGTGGCATTTTGATATGCGGTCTTGAAAAGTCCCTATAAAATCAGAGAGTTGGTCATGGGGATTTGAATTTTAAAGGCTTAGATAGGTGCATACACTTGTTGACTCAAAATGGGTGAGATTTAGGCACTCATGTATAAACTTTGTTTCTGTTGGCAGGTGGGTTAGGGTACTCTATTTGCTGTATGAAAAGACCTAAAATATTTGGTAGCCTGATTAGCTGCCAAAGTTCTCAAAACCTAATTGGCTTGGGAGAATTTTTCTATGTGTCAAAATTTGGTGGAAGAGATAACCAATGGAAATATTTTGGCATGGGACCCCTAAACAAAAACCTCATCTAGCCAACAATGAAAGATACTTTGGCATCTTCATATCTTAACAGTGTCTCTTGTCTTCAGGCCCCATAGCCTATGAATCAAATTCCCTGTCTCCTTCAAATTGTAGTGCAGCATTGAACTGAACATCTGATGGCCATGGGTTAGATTTCTGAATACGGTTGTGTTGTAAGTGCTCTGGAAAAAGTCTTTATTGATTTTTCCCTCAGTCCACCGGTCTGATAAATGGATACCTGGCTGTATGTGGTGAAGGTATAGTAAGAATGCTAATGACCAGGGTCTGTGAATGTCAGAGGCACTGTTTCCTCCCCAGGGAGTTGTGGAAGTCTGGCCTGCGTGAGCGGTTATTAGCGTGGACACGAGATACAGTGGTGCACCGATAATGTGTACACCCTGGAACCGACCAAAAGTGTGTACTTATAAACAGAAATAAGTATTAATCATACACATAACCCTAGAGAAGAAAAATAAGAAATTCGGTGCTCAATATCCGTTTTTGTGTACTAAGCGTGTCCATTTTAAATGTGCTCCACTGTATATAAACCCCATTATTATTGCAGAGGTTCTAAGGATGGTAGTGAATGCCCTGTAAAAAGCTAGGTGTTGTCAGTCTGCATAATTATAATACGAATTTCAAAGGTTGTTCTATATTCATCTCTGTTCATTCAAACTTTACTGTCGTTCTTGAAAAAAAAAGCGCCAATAGCTATTCAATACGATTTCGCGATAACAAAGTTTCACGCGTTTAAGGTGTGGCGGATTCATATTTCATAACATTTTCCCTTAGAATCAAGGACCTATTCAGTAGGTAAAACGCTCTGTAGCGTAACAAGCTAAAGCAATAGATAATCTGGGAACTTCAAAATACGGGCCACGGCCTCCGAATAGGGCGTCTTGCCCTGTGGAACGAGTAATAAAACTAACAGTAACACACCGATCACAGTCTGCCACTTTTTTTAAATTAATGCTTAACCTTGAATCTTATATCCCTTGATCCCTATATTCTTCACATTTCAGAGTGAACAATTTCGAGATTTATCGTAACAGGACACCTTTTTTTTTTTTATTTGAAAAGCTTTCTTTGTCAAAAATGAAAAAAAAAAACCCGCCTGCAGTGACATATCACGAAGGGAAATGCGCAATTGCCATTTCTGGGAAAGGGAACGGTATGTCTTCACATATACAGTCTACAGAGCTCTTTCGTAAGACTGCACAAGCCTCTACCTAAGCGGATGTACTGCTAAATACTTAAGTTACATGTCTGAAAACTTAGTGAACGTAATGGCACGCTTTCTTATTGGTATGGACTACTCACACTGTATCAAAAACAAATGTGACCAGACGTATTGAAGGTATCTTCCAGATATGTTTAACTTCACCTCAGACCAATATCTCAGAATTATCACGGAGTGTTGTTTACATCAATGTACAGCACGTTTTCAAACTGGTGGATTCAGATCTCATGATATTTTTTAAGTAAAAGATCTTTCAAACTAAACCCGTACTGTAACCAGTAAAATCATTTCAATCGTTCATATTCGAGGTCAGATTTCAATAGCACCACTATGACTCCGATGAACTTAGAATGTCAACTTTGCTATACTCTATACCCCCTGGGTTATATTGCATCTTCAGACATACATTATTTACTTCATCTGGATTACATAACTTGGTTGATTCTGTAAACAAACGTTCCACCGAGTGCTCGGCATTGTGTCACATGTCAAAGCAGTCTGTTTCTATGTCTATACTGACAAGAGTCACACTGGTATGATAAGAATTTAGTCTTAAAATTTTGAATGGTAAGCAGTCTTAACAGCCTACTCTAATCTTTTTGGGTTGCACATAGATGATTCAAGATTAAACGGAGGCCACCCTACCTCAGATTTAGATCTATAATTTTATCGTAGAGGATAAGATGTGGACACCATACCTCATATTTAGATCTTTCGTTTAATCTGAGAGGACTCAATGTAGACACTATCCTTCAGATTTAGATACATGGTTTCATCCGAGACGACTAGATGTGAATACCAAAACTCATATTTATATCTTCAGTTTCATGCGAGAGGACTACATGGGGTATCGATACCTCAGATCTAGATCTATATTTCATCTGAGAGTTTCAGATGTGAACATTATGTTATCTCAGATTCATATGTGCAGTTTCATCCGAGAGGATCAGAGGGTGGCACCATACCTCAGATCTATATCTATAGTTCCAGAGGAACCACAGGACTGGCGGACGCGATACATCAAATTTAAATCCGATAAAGTTTTATCGAGACATTATAAAGACAAATTTGTCTACCCTGATGTCATGGGGGTCATCAAATTCAATGACGATACAAGTAGCATAAGAGACCAAAAAAAAAAAAACTAGCTCTGCAGCATACACCCACCACAGGAAATAGTAAACTCAGATTTATTGTCAGGAATATAAGTTTCCTATAGTATGCCAGCTGTCTAATCCTTTCATCTGGTGCCTTCGTGCGCAGCTCATTATTAGAGTATTTCTTTGGTTTAGCTATCATAACAGATGAAATAACATTGAATTCTCAATATCAAAAACGGCTATGCCACTCCGCAGTGCCAGACCATTAAAGTTAAACAAGCAATAACTTATGAGTTTAAAAGATGCTTCGAGATAAATAGTCTTTTAAATATGCAGATGTGCTTAATGCTTAACAAACTCGTTATGACCTAAAAGATCAGGGCTCGTCAGATGTCTTTCGTCTGTTTACGTCATGGCGCAGTTCATAAAGATCGCAAGTTGCGTCAGAGAGGAGCCAACATTAGGTAAATGCATGCGAAGGACAAGTGCTAAACTAGATTTTGAATGGCACCCAGAGACGATGTGGGCAAACAAATTCCTTCACTCGCAACATGGCACACTGGAAAAGAGAATGATAAGGATGCACAGCTGGGTAATTATGTAAGGTCTTTAGGAAGAACAAGATCACGCGTGTTCAAGGCCACGCGTCTTTTAAGGTCAAGCTCTCCCCTGTGGTGGAGCAAGTCCGAGACTTAGGTCATATCAACTTCGCTAGGTGTTGCTCTGTTGTTGATTATGTTAATATGTTGGCGTTATTTTACTATTATTTTTTTATTTCTTAAGGATTCAATTAAAGAATAGTTTGTTAATAAATGCGGTTTTTACTGTTTGCTGGTTGGTTAATTGTTAATGTTGCACGGTCATACCTACCACTTCCGGGGCGACTGTCATGTCATAATACTGTTATGGCTTTGGTTGTAAATTTGGTGTCGCATTCGTAACACTCTTCACCAACCTCTTTCTAATCATCGCCATCAGCAGCATCATTACCACCATACAAAGATTATCATTACTATTACTACTGTCAGAATTTTCAGCAATTAAAGTATGGTTAATTTGAATTAACATGAGATCTTGACCAGAAGATAGCCCTAGATGGATAATACAAACTCACAAACTTTTCTAAATAAAACGATTCCTTTGCTGAATCACTTTTTCGCTCAGGGCTACATGTTCTCATTTTTATGCATAAATAATGTATATTCTTCTACATATATTTTTCTGTGTATCATGACAGAAACGCATAGATCTAACATCACAAAACAATTTCTCTAAGAGGGAAATAAAAGCCCTATCTTCATTTTAATTTTTAACACAGAGGAGAGATAAAAGTCATAAGGTTGAGGTAGAGGAAGAAATATCAATAAAATCCAGTGCATGAATTATAAAAACATATATATTAGTATTTTTTTCAGTACCACAGATTCAGGAAAAGGATCTAACAGAACAAAAGCGTTAAAAGTCAAGAAGAGGTACGGAGGAACCTAAAGATTGAAGGAAAAGTTCAGGGTTCCAAAATCAGTTTGCTGGGGGGCTCATCAGAGTAGGATTATACGAAAAGATAAAGGGGAGTGGACAGTGGATTAACTGGAGGTAAGAAGTGGAGGATGCAGACTCCCATATCTCTCACCCATTATATAAAAAGTAAAAACCACAAGGGTTAGGAATCAAGAGAAAGAAAATGTGACCAAGTGCAGATCACAGCATAAGTCTTTGCCATCATTAAATTCTTCATCATGATCTACTCCAAATTAAATAGAAGAAGGAAACGACAAATCCTGTACACCTAACATTCTGAAAACACCCATAAACACATTAAAGAGCCATAAATTAATGGTCTTTGAAGTATATTCCCAGTATGGGGTAGCTCGTCTTAGTGCTCCTGAATGAATAAAAAGCAAAATTAACGTAATAGGAGCGTCCCCTCTAAAGACACCTGCGGGGATTATCCATATTTTCTATTAATGCAGCACTGAAGTTGGCCCGTAGGAGAGGATTAAGCAAGGTTTCCACGTCAATTCTTGCAGTTGCTCGTGATGAGACCGTAACAAATTTGCACTGAAAGGCAACGGTGTAGCCTGTTAGAATTCTCTAAAGGGGCCAAAGGTAGCGGTTCCCGGAGCCTCTTCGAGTCATTTAGTAAACTTTTATCCTTCAACCATGGGAACATTCTAAGGTGGCCAAGGCTAGTCCGCCGGTCTGGTGCCATTACCGTAATCAAATAAAGTGGGGTCCATCATCTAGATTTTTCACAATTTTAATTTAGATAAAAATGGGTTATATATTTGGTCATCTTTTGCAGACTACAGGCCCCTACAAATGAAATCCGCTGAGGCCATTGGGAAACACTGCCTGCAACAAAAGTTTTTTTTTACAATTTCAGGACTGAATTTCATCACTTTTGTGATGTGGCTTCAAGTTATATGATTATTCCTACACAATCTACCTTAACGATAGATTTCATATTTTGCTATTATTGACTCTCATAGTCCAGATTTTTTTTTTTTTACCAATTAAGTTCCTGCACCCTAGAGTATCCCTTGCCAAATAAAAACGAAGGCTGAGAATGTTTATTCTCATGCTCATATATGACGGAGTCTCGACGTGATCCAAAGACGGCCCCATAGACTTTCTCGTTTTGGCCTGTAATTTACCTCCTGTTTCACTCCATCTCAGTTTGTTGTTCAGAGGAACAGCAGCACAGTTTCTGGTTGTAATCACAAGGAAACTATCTAAAGATCCAAGAATATGGTCTAAAGCATCGGGTTTTGTCGGTTGACCTATCCTTTCACAGCAGTGGAGGTACAAGCGATTTCACAATAGAATTTAACGAGGAACCTCACTGACTGCCGCATTTGAAACACTCGCTTTTATTGGCTGAGACATGGTTCTTACGTCCGGGTCTGTTAAAGTCTTTCTATCTTGTGCACGACTTTTGTAACACTGGAAGAATGATATTGACGGGAAAATGGGAAAAGACACTTTCTTTCACTCCTTTGGATCTCTCTCTCTCTCTCTCTCATTCTCTCTCTCTCTTTCTCTCTCTCTCTCTTTCTCTCTCTGTCTCTCTCTCTCTCTCAGAGTATCATTACAATTCAATTTCAAATTTATTCATTCTGAACCAGGCTAACAAACATAATATCATATGGGTAATCAAATATCAATATGCATGGCAATTACGTATTCAGACAAAACAACATAACTGCATATAGGCCTACACTAAATAAAGATAAAAAGCAAAATCCTACGCAAAAATATTTTCCAGTTTGTGTGGTACACCCATATGATATTTAGTTTTGAAGAAAGAAATAATATGCTCGAAACGTCAAGAGTTCAAAATGACCTGACTTAAAAAATAGCAAGATTTAAAAGGATGTGATTGCTTTGAATGGAGAAGACACTTTTTTCCCCATTTCTCCATTCTTACAAATAGGTATGCCCTAACTTGGTTTCAAAAATGCCAGCTACCTTTGCCGTATGACGGCAACGCCACTGACTGCCATCGTCATTTGTCTTAGGTCAGTGGCATCGTAGGCTTGGCATCGCACTGAACCTTGAAACCTTGAGTCTTTGAATAGCAGAGAAGTTTTCATGAATCTGTGAGGAAGACGTCATCATACAGAACGTAAATTTTATTAATTTCTTTAAACTTTTCTCTCTCTCTCTCTCTCTCTCTCTCTCTCTCTCTCTC
>JAWQUT010000062.1:2418969-2439325 GCA_033807755.1 Ellobium chinense
ACTAAATCATAGCGGTATCGTATACAGCCTTGCTGAACAAACTATTTTTGTCAGTTTACCATGATTTATCGTTCAAAAAAACTGGATGTCAAGAACATAAAAAACACCAAGAATCTCATCAAATCAAAACAGAATTATGAAAATACGAGATACAAGGAAACTGTTAAATAATGGTAAATACTGCAAGTTCATTAAAGGTGCTGGACACATTCAAGATGCGTCTGGGAAATGCGTCTGTAAGTGCTTATTTTGTTAGTTGTGTAAATGCAGCACCCGAGTACTTTGAAACCGTGGTAGCAATGCACATATTACTGTAATTGCGACCGAATCTCTTGGCGTCGATCTTAGCCGACCAACATTATTGTTATTAACCTTTCAGTCTTATGTTGTTGTTTTTTTTTCACAAATTGTTTCTTCATTTTGACACGATGACGAGTTTGCATCTCTGGAGCTTCTTGGGATCATGCAGTGTGTTTGTTACGTAAATGTTCACGTGAGATCTCCGAAGACGAGTCTTGAGCACCCTGCTGTATTCACCAGTCCAAAATGTCTAGAAAAAAATTGACGAAGCTTTACTAATGTGATAAGAAGACAAAAGACCTAGGATTTGGTAGCATACAGTGTAGAATCATATTCTTTCAAAAAAGCGTAGTATTAGCAGCAGGAGCGCAAAGAGAGTATTTTTGCCTAGTGTTTTTTAAACATCGGCAGTCGCTCGGAAGAGACATACCTTGAACGGTCATGGTATCTTGTGAAACAGAATGAGCCATCCACTGTCAAAAATTACATACAAAGCCATTTTATTTGCAGGGTCAGAGACCGACAGACTGGTGTCTTATTTACAACATTAAGCGGGTCAAGTGTGCATTTTACTTCTGAAATATACTTGTTTCAAAATGTCGTTTCACTTCAACGCGACACGATTTCCAGAGCCGTCATGCGTCAGCTGCATTTTTGCCCTTTGAGAACTAATCCGAACTCCGTAACGCAAAACGCTTCCTGATTGAACCGGTACTCTCAGTGACTGGTATTACTATAGTATTATTATGCCTATTATTCCCGACAAGCCTCTTTCTCCGTTCAGAGAAAGGGCTCAGCATCATCTGATTCATGCAGAATGACGTGAAAACCCGAAACAAAGAGTTTGGAATGATGTTGGCAACTTTGGAACACTGACATTGTCAATGAATAAGTAAGATCTGCATTTCGCAGAAGACTTCAGCTAGGTCAATGACCCGATTGTCTTACTTAGCTCATACCCTATCCTGTTCGGCACTGAATAGTCGACTNTCCCACCTTTGTTTCTTTTTTAAGCTTGGAGCTTAGTAAAAAACGGAACCTGAATCTGTTTTTAGCTTTCTTGATGTTGACTCTTAACAGAAAATTCGAACTACATTGCTTGGCCCTAAATTAACTTTTCCTACAGGTATCTTTGCACTATTTCTCATTTTTAGGTGGCACCCTACCACAAGTGCTACAGCCGACGCCAGAGGCAACAACGCCAACAACAACGACGACACCAGCAACGACCACAACAACCACCTCCACCACCACCACCACCACGAAGTTACTAACGTCGAGAACGACAATAGACACATTGATTTATGACTGCCAGTACTTTGGGAGGGGTTTTATGGTTAGTTGGTTGGTTGGTTGGTTGTTGGTCGGTTGGCTGGTTGGTTGGGTGGTTGATTGATTGATTGATTGATTGATTGATTGATTGATTGATTGATGTTTCAGTAGGTTGACTGACTGGTATCGTGCTAGTTATCTGTTTTGCTGGTTGGTTGATTGGTTGGTTGATTGGTGAGTAATTTGATGGCCAGGTTGGTTAATTTGTTAAGTAGATGTTTGGTTGGTTGATGGGATGTTTGGTTGCTCAGATTTATGGGTTGAGAGGCTGGTTAGTTTGATAGTTGTAAAATGTGGGTAGTGTTGGATGGTTGGCTGGTTGCTTGTCTGCTTCGTAGAATGGTTGGTTCATTGGCTGGTCGGTGAAAGTGCTTGGTGAATGATAAAATTACTTCGTAATATCGTCTTCCTCCTTCTCCTTCTCATTATCATATTCATTCTCATCTACATTTTCTCTCTCGACTTACTTAGTTTATTTACATGAGGCTTGATAGGAGATAATTGTAGCAACAAAGGACGTGGCAATTAAAATATTTGATTTGCTTTTCCCATTATTTATTCAAAGAGAGGAGCAAAGTTCAAGATTGGCAACTGTGTCGATTGTATTTGCTTTGTCGGGGGCCAGATATGGTGCAATTACACAACTTGTAGTACGCCAAAATGTCCCTGTGACCTGGTCTACGACAGCCAAAGTTGCTGCCATCTTTGTCCATGTGGTAAGTATTTTGTCAGTCAATCAGTTAGTCTGCATGCCTGCCTGCCTGCCTGCCCACTTGTGTGTGTGTGTGGGTGTGTGTGTGTGTGTGTGGGGGTGTGTCTGTCTGTCTGTCTGTCCACATCAGCCTACAGGTGTCAGTATATCTGTCTGTCTCTTACGTCCAGTTTGTGTAGATATATGTCTTTCTCTTTGTAAATGTGGATTCTCCATTGTCTTTTTATATATTGCGTGCTTTCTTGGTTGACATGCTTGCATTTCACTGTGTTCCTGGGCATCGCTGCTGTTACTGGTCTTCGCACGGATGCAGAATCATGCATGTCTTAAGCTTGCTTATCCTATTTATAAAACTTTCGGCAGAGAGACAGGCCTATGCCGCCATCTTCTGATTTTATTGGAAAAACTTGTATGAGGATTTAACTTTGTTGAAATTATGTTTGGGAATTGGATGATTGGACAATAACAAGACAAATGGCAGCAGTAAGTCTTCCTTAGATTAGCCGACGCCAGATTTTACTTCTTGCCTTTGACAGGGTTATATCAATGTCAATACGCTGAAAAACTTTTCTGGATCTAGATGTATCTTTAACCATATTTTCATTAGGTTTGAAAGTGGAGCTCAGTGGAATTATACGTATTGGGTCGACGTAGGTGTACGAGTAGAACATCTCTTTATGTAAAGAAAAATATCATGTGATGTTATGCATGACAAGTTGTATGCTCTGTGTAACCATGGGTTATCCTTGTAAATGGCCCTTCAGGCATACATAAGATCTAGTCACAGGCAATCCAGATATAGATCTACTTTGTAAACTGATGCAATTCGTTGTGAATGACGTATTTGCGAAGTGCGAGGGCAGTTTCATATCCTTGAAGCCTATTCATACTAGTTCAGCACTTAGCAGTGGTCACATGATGATCATGAAGCTTGACCTTGGTAAACCGTGACAAAAAAATAACATTTATTTATTTTAAAATTGACTATGTCTTTTGCGGTCGATTTTATCAAAAGTTTGCATGCTTTAATAAAGAAACTGGTCTAAGTTTAAAAAAATTGTGTTTTCAGTAGGACCCATGTTAGCTTGATTTTCTCTTTCCTCTTATAATTTATTTTAACATATCTACATGATCATGGAGGTTTTATGGGAACAAGGTTCAGCGGAAGCGATTGCCAAATTTAGCAAATGGTCTCATACTAAAAGTTGCACTATCCATCCGGCAGCTTTTGCAAGCGTAGATCAATTTACTGGAAACTTTTCATTGAGACAGTTTTTGAGCTGTGAACTCTCCATTTTACTACATAATCAAGATGACAGCGAACGGAAAAAAAAGAAGAAGAGGAAGAAGTAGGAGAAGAAAAAGAAGTAGAAGAGGAAGAAGAACAAGAAGAAGGAGAAAAAGAAGAAGACGATTGCGTGATCAAACCTGCCAGATTTCCAGTTTTGTAGTCAGTTAGATATACTGCTTCGTGGACAGAGTTTAAATTATTATTCGATAATGCTAACTTACGATATATCGCGTACAAAGTCACGAGCATGTGCACTGAAGTGTTAAAAATATCCCGAAATTTTCTTTGGGACGGACTATAGATGACATTTCACTAATTGTTACCTGTAGTGCTCTCTAAACTAAAGGCCTTTTTGTACCGCCAACTATTCCGACCATTAATTCATATGCATTCATCATGTCAGTAAGAAATTTTGTGACGTAGAAATGCAGAATCACATCTCTTCCTTTCATCTAATGCACCTGCATCCAGCAGGCTTTTCGAACACTTAAGTATATCAAAACCATCGACTAAATTGCTGTCCTCGAGTGCAATGTGCAAATGTATGTGAAGTAGCGTTTGATTCCTATCTTTGTGTTAAGTGCCCACGGCAGTTTTGTGTTGTTCCAGACAAGCGGGTAGTAAAACTGTCATAAACTTGTAAATGTGACATGTTGATGCCTGGAACTTTATATCTCGTGTCCTCTCTAAAAGGGTAGCATCCCACGTAACGAAGGACTCGTTTAGCACATTTGTCAATTTTGACTTTTGATTGCTGTTCTTAATTGTTCGCGATTTACCTTATTATGTGGCGTTAATTTAAAAATAAACAAAGCAAGAAGTCACACCCAGAGCCATATTTCACGCCTAAATAACTGATAGTATAGATCGTTGGGAAGATGAACCTTTTACCGTCAGACAAGAATGAATGAGAGAGAAAGAGATAGAGAGAGAGAGAGAGAGAGAGAGAGAGAGAGAGAGAGAGAGAGAGAGAGANAGAGAGAGAGAGAGAGAGAGAAAGAAAGAGAGAGAGAGAGAGAGAGAGAGAGAAAGAGGATGCAGGGAAGTCAAGAGAAAGATGAAGGGAGATTTTGACACGCAGGTTTCAAAAATACAGTCGATTCTGCAAAATCTTATTGCGAATACAAATGACTTTTATTTATTGAAGATCTTAATTTATCTGAGTAGGATTGATATTAAATGGGTCTTGTGAATGAAAGGAAATGCAAATAAATGGAATCAGTTTTATCACACACTCCTGTGTGCAGATTCAGACCTGATTTTGGAAGAGGCATCCGTATTCGACATTGTCAGTACTTTAATATTTAAGTTGCCTGATATCTTAAGAGAAAGGACTCTGTTCCATTCTACATTGTTTTGAGGAGGGTCTGCATGTGTAAGGTTTGCGGTTGACAGATTAGGTGTAAAACACTGAAAATCGTAACAAGCTGTATGAAATCTCACCTGCATCTTCCTCCTGAAACAAGCGCTGAGCCCATTTTCTACACATAAAAAAATAAAACTAGACTATACACATAAACATTGGCAACAATTCCTTTTTAAAACGTCGTGTATGAGTTATAGTAATAATAGAAATCAGTGCAGCGGGTCAGTTCAGTGTGATCTTGGAGAACTACATGAACATCCATTGCATTGTATGTCATAGGCTAAGACCCTGCCTTCCTGAAGTGGGGCAGGAACGAAACTACTGAATTTTTGATTTTGACTAAACTAATCATAAACGGACTACATGGCTTTGCAGCACCTCAAACGGTCAAAATCCCATGAAATTAGTAAAAAAACACTATCTCCCCTCCCAACCAATGCCATCAAAGTGCACTTATATTCCGTATCATCTACAGAGTGTACAGAGTATTCCATGGTGGACTATCCAACCATTTCTGGCATTGGTTACAGTTATGACAAATCTGCACCAGGCTTCAACCTTGAGGTAGGTGAACTCCATTATCAATGTACCATGAAATGAGTGACAGAGATATTATCATGTAAGAAGAACTTTCCTAAAATTTGTTTCCATTAACCTTTGACCTTCACATCCCTCTTCCCCCCTCCTTTCCCACCCGCCCCCACACTCTTTTTTCTCTTGAGACCACGGAATTGATAGCTTGATTTTATTTTCACTTATTCTTCAAGTTCTCAAGAATTTTGCATTTTACGTTGTCCTATGCTCTGAAAACATTGGAGTTTTTATTTTGGGGTCCCTATCATCATTCTTTTTCATAACGGTAATTACCTGTGTGCCTCAATTTTTAATCAGATAATAAGATGGCTTTGCTTCTGTCTCATACCCCAAAAAACAAACTTTTCACATGTTATGCAACTTTGTGGTAAAATGTGACCCAAGAAAGCACACCCCTAGATCGTGAACAATAATCCCTCCTCATTTGGAACAAAATAATCCTTATCCAATCTTACACAACCCCAGCACTAAGGGAATTTCACCTTTCACTGCATCACTTCAACGGAGCAACTAAATAAAATAATCACACACCTGAAGTAGGTAAAATCAGTCTGATGATGCGCTGATTTTGGATCCTAGACTACTCTTCAATTCGACATCAGTCTCATGCTCAAGTCATATAAGCTCTCTTTCAAAGTATCAGCTACATTTCTACAATATAACATTATTCTGTATTTATATTCCTACTAGGATTGTAAAAGACAGTGCTTGGCTGACCCAACGTGCTTGGCGACTCAGTTTCGCTTTTACTTCTTTGGCCTAGAGTGCCTTTTCGCAACGGATAATCTTCGCACGATACGTGACGTGTTGTCAACAGTATCCAGGAAGGAATGCTCTGCAACCACCGCAATAGCCACCATGATACCTACAGCTGTGACTGCTCCTGCCAAGGCTTCACCAACATCGACACCAGCAACTGCATCAACAACCACTAGAAGCCCAGCTTTAACTGGGAGAGCGAGTGAGTAATGCTCGTTATCAGTTTTATTGTGGCGCTTCAGAGTTTAAAGTTCTCAGAACTGGACAAGTACTGTTATAAGTGTAAAGTCATACACGACAGATCTATACTTTTTATCGCGGCTGCTTTCGCAGTGCAGTGGGTTGGAATGGCGGAAGACGGAGGGAGGAAGGGAGGAGGAGGAAGAGGATGATGAGACGAAAGGGATTAAACCGAAGGAAGATAAACATTTTGTAAGTTCAGATTATAAATGAATGTAATTTTGGTGCTAGATGGGGAGCCTCAAACCACGTGGGCAGGCTATGTTGGCCTAGGTATAGAAACACATGCTACTAGTACAACGCATGAAGGCAATCGTTTGCAAGCAGGCACACAAACACATTCCCTGTGAACAAACTGCTGAACAAACCTCCATTTTTTATATTTGCTGGGCAAAGAGGTTTGATCTAAATCTTACCATAAACGTCTTTTTCTACTAAAACAACAGCTACAGCAACAACGACGGCGTCGACAACGACGACAACAACAACAATAAAAGCGTCAACAACGACACCAGCCATAGTCCCAGACTGCAGATTTCATGGATTCGGCTACATGGTTAGTTCACTACTTGCTCCTAGGCGGCTGGCTGACTAGTCGGCTGGCAGGCTGATTGGATGGTTGGCTGGCTGGTTGGTTGACCAAATGGTTAGCTTAAGGGCCCGAGGGATCGGTTGCTTTGGTGCTTGGCTTGTTAATGGGTTGATTTTATGACTGTCTTAACGGTTGGTGAATTTTGTGTTGGTTGGTCGGTTGGTTAATTGGTTGGTTGGTTGGTTGGTTGGTTGGTTGGTTGGTTGGTTGGTTGGTTGGTTGGTTGGCAACTGATTTTATTTCATTGTTTGCCAGTGTGGATGGATGGACTTGCATATGGATGGATGAATGGATGGATGGATGGATGGATGGATGGATGGACGTGCATATGGATGGATGGATGGATGGATGGATGTATGGATGGATGGATGGATAGACGGAGGGACGGATGGATGGATATGCAGATGCAGGATGGGATGGAATGGATAGATTTTTATTGTAGCCATCAAAATGAGGTCATTTCTCCATTTTTCTTTCTTTTTGTGATCCCCCTTACTTTCTATAATATAGGCATGTGTGTGTGTGTGTGTGTGTGTGTGTGTGTGTGTGTGTGTGTGTGTGTGTGTCTAAGTATATATGCTTGGGTAACATGTTAACTTTCTTTAACATATATATATATATGTTTCCCGTCCAAAAATTGGAATTTCACTTTTTTCGATATTCAGAAAAATGATAAATTCAAGATAGACAGATGCACAATCTGTATGTGTTATGCCTTCGGTGAAATCATCTGCAACTACACAACATGCAATACGCCGGAGTGTCCATGTGACCTGGTCTATGACGAGAGTATATGCTGCCATTTTTGTCCATGTGGTAGGTACCCGGTCTGTCTGTCTGTCTGTCTGTCTGTCTGTCCCTCCCCCACCCCATCCGCTTTTGTATATCTGTCTGCATGCCTACCGCTCAGTCTATCAGTCTGTCTCTGTCTGCCTGCCTGCCTGCCTGCCTGTCTGTCTGTCTGTCTGTCTGTCTGTCTGTCTGTCTGTCTGTCTGCCTGCTCGTCTGTCCATCTGTCTGTCGGCTGTCTGTCTGTTTGTCTGTCTCTCTGTCTGTCTGTTGGCATTGATACCTCCATATCTGCCTGTATTAGATATGTCTTTGAACAGCTTGTGTATTTACTTGTTTGTATGTCTGTTTTGGACCTCTCTGTCCTAGATAAAAGTTAATGAGACCAAAGTATATATTTCAATGCTAAGGTCGCATCACCCTAGAAGCAAAGTCTTTACACAAGAGAAGGAAGGGATCAAAAGATCATTGTCCACATTAACTAAACAGATTCTTTAGTATAAGGTCGTGGGGTAATAATTTTGACAACAACGGTGTAAACTATTTTTAGATCCCACGTTTAAATAATCATGTCGAAAACGGTGACAGTTTTAATCTAACTTTGGTACGCATCTAAACTATCTAATTTCCGCAGCACCCACGCCACCCATTACTGCTGCAGTAACGACACAAGTGCCTGCAACAACAAGTAAGTATGGTATTTATAATCGTTCATTCGTTATATTCTTGGGTATTGTGAATACAGTGATCATTTAACCTCTTAAAGGAGCATAACCGTGAAAGCTTTATAACTAAATATAAATAACAAAACCGGAGATGAAGGATGGCACCATTTTACTGAAGTCTATATAACAATATCCACTTGTCTCAGTTCAGTGTTTTTAAGAGGCCTTGAACATTTCAAAGAACTTATCATCGGGGCATTCGGTTAAGTTGCAAGAAGTGTGACTCAGAAAGAGGGGAGGGAAAAGACAGAATGAGAGAAGGGCAGAAAAAAACCCGGGACACAAAGATATGAAAAGAGAAATATATATAGAGAGAGAGAGAAAGAGAGAGAGAGAGAGAGAGAGAGAGAGAGAGAGAGAGAGAGAGAGAGAGAGAGAGAGAGAGTACTCACCGTGAACGAAAAATCTCGGTGGATAAACATCTCTTTTTGCTGCCCACAGTCAGTAGTGCTGTCAGCATTCTGCCCAATTTTCTGACTATTCATCCACTCTCTTGTTCTCTCCCTATCACGCTTTTGTTCTTTCCTTACAACACATGGCACTTTAATGAGCTTACGAAAAGTCACATGATCCATCGTTACCATTACCATATACGTTGTCAACNTTTAAGATGAATTTGTTTGGTATTAAAATTGTCAATATGTTTTGTCCAGGAAAAATATTAGGAAACGAACTAACAAAACATTAGTGATTCAAATTGACTCTCAAGCTTAAAGAAATTATTAAGTTGATTGCTACCGCGTCAAACATGTTTTGATGGGCTTTTCTGCAGTTTAAGGAAATCCACTATTGTTACATTGTGAATTAGAGTGTGATTAAAAAACTGCACATTTCTAATTCAGTGCATTTTACTCGTAAATGCAAAACTGCACAACACAGCACTAAAACATATATCGACGGCTTTTGCATATATATGACGGCCAGGCTGACTATACGTCATACATAATAGCCTAAAGGTGGCCGGTCCTGTGCAAAGAACGACGTTATGTTTTTTTGTGTTTTATTTTGCTGCATGTGGTAATCTTAGGGAAGCATTATATCAAATTACAGGCGTTACTTCGTTACCAGATTTCATCCATGTGTCATAGTCACGTTATTACTGAGTATATGCACAGACGGGCATTCAATATTTGTCTCAAGAATAAGTTATATGGAACTAAAAGAAGGGTTGTACCTTAAAGTGATGTAATGAGAATTATACTTGGAAAAATAATATGCCTCTTTACAACCTGTATTCAACAGTAACTGTGCTGCTGTCGACTTCCTCGTCGGCGCCACCACTAACAACAATGATATCGACAACGTTAGAAACAAGGACGACAACTTCAGCACAAACACCGACAGCTGCACGGACAGCCTCAATACCAACAACCACGACGGCGGCGGGGATATTATCAACACCGAACACACCTGCGACTGCGACAGCCTCAACGACCTCACAATCATCACCAATGAAGACGTCATCAGCACCAATATCAAAGACCAATTCGCCAACATCAGCACCGATCACAACGACAACGAACACGTTTAGAACATCAGAACCAACCACAGCAACGGCGTCAACAACTTCATCAAGTACAGAGGAGGAAACCACTACATCAGTAGTGAAGCTTGACTGCTGGTTTCATGGAAAAGGCTATCTGGTTAGTTCTGGACTTCTATTTTAAAAGACTGTAGTATGTCCTTCTGTTCTGATGTGGATATAGTATCTTTTAGTTAAAAACCCGCAGTTGATGAGGCAGGCAGGAGGGTGGATGGATGGTTCGCTTGTTTGCTGACTGGCTGGCTGGCTGACTGGTTGGCTAATATTAATAGGTTCGCTTGCTGATCGGCCGGTTGGCTAAGCTAGGCAATTGCCTGGCTGCTGATTGCTTGGCTGACTGGTTGCCTGACTGGCTGTCTGGCTGACTGAACTGCTGTCGGTCGGTTACAAAACTTTTTATGTCTTGATTTGTTTAGTACTTTACGATTCATGTGTGTGTGAGAGTGTGTGTGTGTGTGAGAGTGTGTGTGTGTGTGTGTGTGTGTGTGCGTGCGTGCGTGTGTGTGTGTGTGTGTGTGTGTGTTGATTTGGCCCATGTTGCAATGTCATAACACGTCTCTTTTAATCGTCATAGGCCGGTGTAATCACTGGGGGCGAATATAGCTTATTGCCCTAGGGCATATATTGGACCCGTGTTAACAATTTATAGGGATCCCCACGGCATGTCTCGACCTAGAATCCATACCACATTAAGTCATTCCTGCCAATCATCGTTATCATCGACATCATTATCATCATCATTGTTATTTTCACTGTGATGAGCAAGAAAATGTTAATATCTCTGTCATTATTATGTTTGATCATTTTATGACTGTAGCTCTGCTACACATTTTCTGGGTCTCAGTGATTTGACAGCCTGCTAGACTACAACTAGACTATAATCATATTATATATCAGTGTACCGAGCTCTGCTATTTTTTCTTTCAAAGAAAAAACAGAAGTTCTTCTGGGGCAAGTGCATATACTGCGAGTGCATCGCTGTTGGCCGAATTGACTGTAATTTCACAACATGCCATACGCCCACTAGGTGTCCATGTGACCTGGTTTATGACCGGCAAGAGTGCTGCTATATTTGTCCTTGTGGTAAGTACTCGCTGCTTGATTTTTCTAGTGTTCCTTGTCAAAGAAGGAAGAGGGGAGAGGGAGCGGAGGAGAAGAAAAAGAAGAACACTTAGAGAAACACGAAGAAGAGAATGATAACGGAGAACAGTAGAGGGACAAGAAGAAGACAAAGAAGAAAAAGAAGAAGAAGAAGAGAAAGAAGAAGAAGAAATGAAGAAGAAGAAGAAGAAGAAGAAGAAGAAGAAGAAGAAGAAGAAGAAGAAGAAGAAGACAACCCTATGCTTGCTTTGAAAAAGAAGACTGAGAAAAAGGAAACACAGGACTTGGAATCAGTTTAGATAAATAGAGAAGCATAACAAGGTGCAGCAGGAGAAAAAAAAAGACGAAGAAACAAAGGAAAATGAGAACAAGGAAAAGAACAAAAATAATAACAATAAGGCCAGGAGATTTAATTGGGACAAAAAGTAAAAGAAAGAGAAAAAGACAAACCACTGACTTTACGTCGTTTCTCCCCAGCTACCACTCTACCATCAACTACAACCAGTACCACACCAATAGCAGGTGCGTATTTATCATTCATTCTTCCTTACACTAATTTCCAGTGCCGAGATCGGTTATTGTGATTTATAGCTTTCCGAAGCCCTTAAAAACGTTTCCGTTTAGTTGTGATAATTCTTGCTTAACGCAAAAGGAAAAGCATAGGAAGTTTGAAATTAGCCATTTGCACAATCCTTCCGTTAGTTAATGCAATGCGGTAACCACGGGAAACTCCCAAAACAGTGGTGTTCTCTGAGGTTAACGTAATACCTTAATATATTAACGTATGGATTTTGCATACGGCCACAGCAGGCGTCGGTCTCTTTGTAACTCTATGTTCGATATTCTTACTTTCCGTGATCGCATTTCTTTTTTGAAATATAGAAGATGTCTTTCTTTCTTTCTTTTCTATGGGGATAGGCCTAGCAGAGATGAACTTTGAAGAATAAGGCATATTTTCTTCTAACGGGACAAAAGTATATTTGACGGCATATTAACTCAGTGATAAGAGTTTCCGTGCCCTAAAAAGGTACACCCAGAAGACACGTCACTTCTATCATGGGCCGCTCCTGTTTTTTTGTGACTGTACAGAATCGATTTAAAAAATAGGCATGATCAAGTCTTGCACTTTTGGTGCCTGGAGAAAAGTCAAACCCGAAAATTTCATTTGCCTTATGCTCTTAGCAAAAAAAAAAAAATGTCAGCATGAAAAATACAAGTCGGGCTAGATATATCCAGTTTCGAGACGATCACCAAGAATAAGATCCAAACAGTCACAATAAGAAAAGCATAAACAACTCATCTACATTCACAGTTCATGTGATACCAGTGATGATTTCTGAGATCTAGAGATTATAATATCATACATTTTGGTATAGAAAAAAAGCACTGCCCGCTTATTCCATCGTTATTGTCTTGCACTTCCCAAAATCTGAAAACCGAACCATTTTACACGTAATATTTTATAAATACAAAAGAACGAGCTGCTCCATAATTTGAAACTCATTCAAGTTACCTCCGTAACGGTTTAGAGTTGGTATTTATTCGGTTGATGCTTTTTAACTGAAAAGGTAATAAACAATTTTAAAATAACTTTTGTCCGGGATTTATATCATTTTACCTCCCTTTCCCAAACCCGGTCACACAAATAGAGCTACACACATGTGCACAAAATTCAAAAGAGATATAGGGCAGTAGTTAAAGGGCTACATCTCTTAATGTTGCTCATTCTCGATCTAGATACTTCACAACTGCAACTGGCAGGTGTAACACCAAATTGATTATTATCGAGTTCCTTCTAAAGGAACACTACTCGGTCAACTAAAATTACCAATACAAAGTTTAGGGTATAGATAATTATAAGAGTGTCTTATTGTAGAGATACACCGTGAATAATAGATATCGCCCAAACGATTAAACCGGCCAGATTTATTTCCATCCTCAACTTGTTTTGAGTGGCATATCAAACAAGTTGGCTACACGTAGCTTAGGCTAGACGAACACCGGCAATATTCCAATACCTTGTCACGATTCCGAGCCTTCACACTATAGACTTAGACTCGATTACCGCATTATATTGATATTAAAAAAAACAACAACAACAAAACGGTAAATTTCTTGTCCACATATGAAAAAGATTACCTGGCTTTACTTCCGGTTACTACTTCTGCCGATGGAAGTTGTGGTCTGCTGGCTGCGGTCGTCTGTAGACGAGTCACATCAATTTGATCTGCTGACTGCTACACTAGCATGGGATACGGACGCTAGCCTAGATCTAGGGGCGGCAGGCACTGTCTGCAGTTTGTTTCAGGTGACAGTCGTGGGATAATTTGACAACAATTGTCTATTCTGTCCCGAGATTCTTAGAGAATCATAAATCTCTAGAGTCACCGGAACAGTGCTCGTCACCTACCAGTGCTCGTCACCTAAGCCAGATTTCGGTTTGTAACAAGATAAAACCTCACAGAAAGCAAATTTTGTTTACACCGTTAAACAGCCGTTCCAGTTGGCCGCCATTTTACTCACAACGTCACTCCAAAAGTCACATTATAACGTTGCAGACGATATTTTTATCGTGACGAGTATAGCTACTCACGGCAATTCACCATCTTGAAAATAATTATTCGAAGGAAAAAAACGAAAATTATGGGTATATTTATATCTAAAATTGTGTAAACAAATACCGTATGCTTAAAACCATGGGTATCATTGCATAAATCCCTTTAGTAGAGAATTGAGAAATATTTCAAACACCGGCATCACTTTTTCAGCCTGGGTCATTCCACGTTATTTACGTTGAGTAACTAAGAAAGTGAAAGAAGGGAGGTGTTCATTGTTGGGAATCCACTGAAATCAACTTAAAGGAAAAAGGTGGATGAAGTTGGACTGTCATTACTTTCCACCAACAGATTCTACCAGAAATACATGAATGGGTGCAATCTATACATGAGCATTGCTAGAACTATACTGAGGAGCTGCTGAGGGAAATTTGTGCTTGAGAACTAAGATGAGTGAGGCTAAATTTCTCTAAAAAATGAGTTAATTGTGGGATGGGTGGGAATTAAGACAATTCTTTTTTTTGAAACAAGTTTATTCAAAACCAAGCCCACACCACAACTGTGCATGGGCAATTTTTATACAGTGACAAATGACAGGACTGGTGCAAATTAACAATCTTACTCAGTGAATCATTTATCTCTGAGAATATACATACTCAGAAAATTCAATCCAAGATCTATTTGCATAATTAGTCAAACCATATACAGGGCAAACAAATCATAATACACCATATCAGTCAGTCAGCCATCCAATCATTATGTCACGAAAAAATAATAAGAGCTGTAAAAAATGCATACCATTTAAAAAAAAGACAAACAGCTAAGGGTCTGAAAAGTCACATGTGACATTTTTTAGATCCAGATAAAAAAAGAAGTCAGAAAACACATGACTCTCATCTCATGGAACAAGCGGTGAGGGAAGGAGAAGCAGGGAAGTCTGTGTCAGAGGTGGCCAGGAAATATGGTATCCCTCGAATGACCCTCCAAGATCATGCCCATGGGAAATATCGTGGATACAACACATAATTTGGTCCTAATCTCTGCATAGATAAAGAACCTGAGGAGGCCTTGGTAGGCTGTTTGAAATATGTCAGCAAGAGAATTCCCACTTACTAGGAAGACGCTGAAATCCTGGCATATGAGGTGGTCAAGGCCTCAGGCAAGAAAACACCAATGAATTTGGTATGGGGCCATCTGATAAATGGGTCAAGGCTTTTCTTAAGAGAAAATCTGAGCTGAGTTTGCAGACACCTCATCCACTGGATTACGCAAGAGCTGGTGTCCAGTAGCAGCAACTGGATTTTTATTTTCAGTCCTAAAATCAGCCCGTGAACAAATTTCACCCGATCCAACCAGGATTTTCAACATGGACAAAACAGGATTTAGAGGAAAAGTCAGCAGGTCAGGAGCTAAAGTAATTGCCAAGAAGGGTGTTCTCCAGGTATTCAAGGTTGATCTAAGTGGCCATATCACAGCAAACATGGCCATTTCTGCCAGCGGACAACCCCTACCTCCACTCATAAGATTTTCACGCAACCTGCTATGTGACTCCCACGCTGATGGTCTGCAGAGCCTATGGAGGTTACGCACTATGAAATCAGGATTTATCAATGCACAGTTGTTTTTTTTTTTGGTTTGTAGAGTCTTTTATGCCAAACATAGGAAGCAAACGCTCCTGCCTTCTGATACTTGACAACCTCAGCACTCATGTTTCTGCCAAATCCATTGATACGGCCAGAAGAAACGGCATAGATCTGCTCTTTTTACCAGCAAAAACATCGCACATCCAGCAGCATCTTGATGTTGGATATTTTCAAGTGTTAAAAGAGAAGATTGCAGAAATTACATCTTCTTTAATATATATACTGGGGCTTCCCATCTCCCACGGCACTTATTTATAAAGGTTATTCAATTTCAAAAGTCCTCATATATTCTTCATCTTCATCTGAGACTCCCTGTTCCTCCATCAATGTGACCATTGACAACATTTCTGCTTGAATTTCCTGGTAAGGAAACAAAACTTGCTCAATGTTCACAATTCTTTTGGGATTATATTTCCCTGTTGTTATCCTCTGTTCTTTCAATGCTTTTCACTGCATTGCATGGACAATCCAACATCAACTCAACTGACTAAATTTCTTAACTTTTATCTCACTTACATCTGGAACTGGAGATAAATGCGCAAATAAGACTCAAACAGTCTTGCATTTCAAACAATGACTGCTCCCCTCATAAAAAAATCAATAAACCATTGCCGTAGGTCTAATGGCCTGATCGCAGACGTGGTAGGTTTACAGGGTTAACAAAAATCGTCATAATTTTCTTCTCAGTGTACAAAACTAGTTGAAATTTGGCAAGGGGATGTATATTTGAGATATTCAAACCCTGCTTGTTTTTAAAAGCTTCTGAATGGGCGATTTCATGTTCCACCAGGTGACGAGCACTGTCCTACTTTTGTAACTTGAGCCACCCCTTTGGTGGGTCTATAAAACATCGTTTTTTGGCGTATTATCTCAAAGAATTTCAAAAAATTNATACGGACGCTAGCCTAGATCTAGGGGCGGCAGGCACTGTCTGCAGTTTGTTTCAGGTGACAGACGTGGGATAATTTGACAACAATTGTCTATTCTGTCCCGAGATTCTTAGAGAATCATAAATCTCTAGTCTAGAGATCTAGTCTAGACTAGACTCTAAATTTATGTGAAAGAATCATAGGATAATGCCGATTGGACAGTCCAGACGAGACTAGATCGAAATCGAGTTCTTTGTAGTAAAATCAGTCATCCAAGTTTCATATCTAGACGTCTAGAGTATCCAGCTTTCTTTCACTGTTTTGAGACTCGCAAAAATCGTGGTCACACGAATCTGGGGGGTTCGATTCATAAGCCAGTTTGTCACGCCTTTCTAGTCTAGTCTAGTCTAGTTTATTTTTTTTTCTTCGTGAATTTTCGTGGATAACAAGGTAGTGTAACAAAACAAAAAAAACTATCTTTCTTTCAGTCATATGTACCTATGATCTCAGATTGCCGAAAATTGGTGTAGGCGGAAAATAAACGGGAAGATATCCGCATGCAACAACCAGCCAAATTTTAACTAAAACACCTCCACACGCAAAATATATTTCTAGAGGTTTGATGTCCAAATCAATACTTACTGTAATTGAACTAAAAAGGTGCTTGGTTCAAAATCTTTGTAATAAATCCAATTTCATTAGGCGAACTGGTGATTCGGCGGCCTCCAGGGACGCCATTTTGCCGACCTCATTCAATACGAGGTAAGACCCAAAAGTTTCACTTATTCCCTGGCCGGAACAATGATAGATATTTTTACGGAGTAGTGTACAAGTGCACTATATGTATCTATATGGATCCAACCTATTTTTTACGCTCGCCTCGACTGATACTCCCTTGAAAATAGCTTGGAATCCTGGATATTATGGTATTTTGTTTTGTTTATATACCCGGACCCAACTTTTGTATTTTTTGACCTTAAAATTTGCATATCTCGCGCTTATTGCGAGAGGTCACGGGAATTCAAGATGTAAATAAAATGCGCTCTGATAATACTTTAGGATATAAAATCCTGACTGTAATAAAGATTTCTACCTGTTTTTACATTTATATTCATGAAACATAGCTTGTGCACTGGGAGGAATTCCATATGTGTGCCAGATTGATTTCCGCATGGAACACATCGAACAACCAACATACCGTAACCCTAACCCTAAGCCTACTCTAACCCTAACTCTAACCCTGACACTAGGTTCGGGTTATGGTAAAGATTAGGGTATGTTGTTGCTTCGGTGTGTTGCTTGAGGAAATCTTTCTGGCACACATATGGAATTCCTCCCTGTGCACTTATTAATATGGCGCTATTTTTCAATTTTAGTATATGACCACCAAATTCCCACTCACCTACAACTTGTTATTTGGTGATATCGGCTATACCGCAGACTAAGGACTTGGCGGTCACAGGTTCTAATCTACATTGTGCATGTACTAATATTATGTATGGTGTTTTTCTCTTTCAGATATTCACAGACCATTTCAAATGTGTATCATTATGTTATAATCACCACATGCCATAACATGAAAGCCCGCAAGCACGCAATATTGAAGAAGCAAACTTACTTGCCGTTTTTCTTTCTTTATTTCTTTCTTTATTTACCCCACAAAAAACCATGCCCCACTTTTTTTATACCAACCCCATCAAAATAATCCCTCTTTAGTATGTTCTTACTTCCGGGTTGTTGCATACGGATATCTTTCCGGAGCAGATAGGGAACAAATGGTGTTAATCATAATATTATCATACCATCTATATCCATCTCCCCACCCAACTAGCCACTCCTCGTTGTGACGGTGTCTCTGCACACTGCCAACATTTCTGTTCATAACGGTTATAAAAGTAGTGGAATTAAACCCATTTTATGCTTCCCTCCTCCCCCTACCCTCTCAGCTGCTTGTCAACAGCCAGCACTTTGACTTTCAGTTTTCTTCATTAACTTTTGTCAAACTGGCCCCCTTATACTACCAACGACACTCTTGACAAAGCAGTGAGCCCAAACGTTCCTTATCGCTAAACAGCAGCATAATGAAAACTGCTAATCTAAACTAGACTAATGTACTCCACTCTCTGTCCATGTGTCCGTCTTTTTATCTGTCCGTCCATCCATCTGTCCGTCTGTCTTTGTTCGTAAGCCTATCTGTCTGTCTCTCTGTCTGTATGCCCATCTCTTTTCCCCTGCCTTTGACTCTCCGTCTATCTTTCTCGCTCTGTCCTTCTGTCTGTCTGTCTGTCTCGCTCTGTCCCTTGGTCTTTCTGTCTCTCCCTGTCCATCGATGTGTCTATGCGTCTCTGTGTCCTTCTGTCTGTCTAACGTCAGTCTGTCCATCTGCCTGTCTATCCGTCCCTACTTGTTTCCTGTCTGTCTATTCGTTTATTAATGTCTTTCCGTCTGCCCATCCCTCTGTCCATCTGTCTGTCCCTCTGTCTTCTCTTTCTGTTATTTGTCTGTCTGCCTTTCTGCCTGCCTTTCTGTCTGCCCGTTCCTTGTGTCAGTCTGGATGTTTCTGTCAGTCTGTTTCTTTCTCTCTCTGTGTTTCTCTGTCTATCCGTCTCTCTGCTTCTCTCTGTCCATTCTTCTACCTATATGTTTATCTTTTCTTCTCGTTCTCTTGTCCCTGCCTGTGTGTCTGTCGGTCTGTCTGTCTGTCGGCCTGTCTGGCTGGCTGACTGGCTGACTGGTTGGTAAAATAAAACAGTTATTCAGTATGGAAACCATATTTAAGATGGTTGTCCTTACAGTGTGTAGAGGAGTCTCTTTTCCGATGGAGTGTTAAACTCCTGGGCTCACTGTTCTATTCCGAGACGAAGAAGTTTATGTTTCCTAATAACATAGTACTCTCAGTGTTTTTTTGTCCACGAAAAAAGAAAACGCTGTCGCAGTCTTACTTTTCTGCAGTGTTATTTTCCCCTTTTACACCGGTGTCGAGCATGTCTGTGTTCTCAGAGTCCCCATATTTCCACATCCTATATATAAAAGACTTCTAACAAAGGCTGCTGCAGAGCATTCACTTTTTACGAGGATGAGGTAGCCTAGACTACCATGACACAACCAGACTAGATCTAAATATAGCTTCACTAGTCTAGTCATTAGCCCAGAGCTGATCTAAATGAACTGGATGTATTTTAAAGCAGGGATGCCCAGTTGATGGCACATGGGCAAGATGTAATTGCACAAGGGTTTAAAAAAAAAAGGGCCCAAGATATCACTTTAGATCTAAAGAGTGTCTTCCGCTGTTCAGAGTCATGTATTATGATGGAATGTGCATGCATGGAGCAATATCCATGGAAAAAGGGCCGTAGGAACATATAGGGTTGTGGGAACATAAGGCTACGAAAATATAGATTTTGGGTGGACTTCTACTAAATCTAACCATCTCCATTCTGTAGGGACTTCAGTAACTCTCTGCAATGACTCAAGATATAGACTAAAGTTGTTTAGTCTAGTTATAATATTCAAGTGATTGCATAATTAATATCCACAGCAACCACCACCTTGCTACCATCATTGGAAACACTGACGACACTGTGGACGGCATGTAAGTGGTCAAGTTCTGTAAATAGAATAAACATTTTCCACAGCGCCTTACAAGACTTTTAATGATGATCAAGATACAAGAATTCATCACCCACTACAGTGTTTGGGTTGCATGCCAGTGCATATCATGACATGAAGGCGAGTTGTTTGGAAGAAGGGAGAGTGAGAAATAGCATTTATAAATTTTCATCAAGGACAAGTATCCTACTTCTGCTTGTACAGATCCTCCTATGTCATCAGTATCATTCCCCCAAGTCAAAAACATGATACACAGTAGTCACAGAAAATTCCAAAAATCTGTGACCCCCTATTAACATGCCCCTATTTGTTCCAGTTTACGAGCATATATATATG
>JAWQUT010000062.1:2439375-2493505 GCA_033807755.1 Ellobium chinense
ATATATATATATATATATATATATATATATATATATATATATGCAATCACAAGAGGCTGTTCATGCTCAGTAATTTCAGAGGAGTTATTTAGAAAAATATGGTCAGTATTCATGAAAAAAAACCTGTAACATAGTCTGGTAATTGCACTGTGTAGGTTCACACAGCTTTCTAATCCACAGTTACCTCGATTTTCTCGAGCGAAAGTACAACATCTACACCGACATCAACGACTTCGACAACGACGACGTCGACAACAACAACGTCGACAACGACAACAACAACTTCGGAAACAACAATACCTTCGGAAACAACAACAAGAACAACAACACCAACATCACTAACAACATCTACAACAATAACACCATTGAGAACGACAACCGTACCGCCGGCAAGGAGACCGGACTGCTTTTTCGAAGGAGAATTTTTTTGGGTAGGTAATAGTGACGAATTTTCTTTGTCGTTGTTATAGTCTCCGTCGTTGTCGTCATCATCATCGTCTTCCACATTATAATAATTGTTATCATCATCGCCATCATCATCACCAATACATAAAGTCTGATGAAGGCATGGTCTATAGATAATTAATATACACATAACTAGACAGACAGTGCTGAATCTTGTTTGGAAACACCAGTTAACCAGGGATATTCAATGACGAGAAACACACACGGGTTGATGTAAAGCCGAGAATCGGTTTCGATATACCCGTAATCATTGCCATAATTTTATTACTGTCGTCATCATCATCATCATCATCGTCATCGTCATCATCATCATCAGCAGCAGCAGCATCACCACCATCATCATTATTATCATTATTTGCAAAACATTTATCCTCACTGGATATAAATAAGTAAAGAAAGAAAACTAACAATTTAACAAATTTAATACACAAATTTTCGGACTGGCGTCCTTCAGATGTAGAAAATCATCATCGTCATCATCGTTATTACTATTTTTATTTCTGGCTCTCAGAGATGTATTCACTTGCCTTTCTTTGTGCGCCTTATATCTGTATTGTCAGTCTTGAAACGTTGACTATTTTTAATACATTTATCATACAATTTTTAAAAAAGTTTTGTATCATTGGGCAGAATCATATTTAGTTTTAATCATCATCATCATCATCAGCCACATCATATATGAGAATTTAAAATTTAAAAACTGTTAGCACAGATGTAAAAATAAATATAAAACTGATATATTATGGCAATTTTCGATCTAAAAAGGTTTTCTTCAGGCATATTATTATTCTAAGCTCGACAACATCATAGTTATCCGTTTGTCAGAATTTCCTCTTAGGATCACCAGTTTCGTATTGCTCTGGCTTCTGGTTTATGCACACCAGTCTGCTCTTTCCTCATAGATAAAAGACAGGTTCAAGATAGGCGCATGCATCACTTGTGAGTGCCATGTAACTGGCCAAATATGGTGTAACTACACTACATGCAATACACCGAAGTGTTCGTGTGATCTGATCTATGACAACCAAGCATGCTGCTATGTTTGCCCATGCGGTAAGTTTGTCTCCTCCAGCATGATTCCTCATCTGTATATTTTGAAAGTCTTGGAATTTGTGATAGGATGTAATTTTATAATAAAGAGGTGAATTTTGTTACGAAAGAGGAAAAAGAAAACAATATGATCATGCTGAAGCTACAGAAATGAAATATGCTGTATGGAAAGAAATCACTCGAATGTTGATAGAAGAAAGGTGTTTGAGTTGGTTTATAACAGTAAAACAGAAAAGAAAAAACGAACGTTCGTCTGCTAATTGGTGTACATAATGTGAATTCATTATCATTACATCGTAATTCATCAGCTACTGCCCTGCCACCAAGTACACCAACAAGTGGGCCTGTTTCGCCGAGGACAAGTAAGTATACCAATGGATTTTCGTTGTTAGTTATTTTTTCTTAAAGCTGGGTACTAATTAAGCTTGGTTTTTCGGAGGTGCTTCGGCTTATTCGATCCTCTTTAATTGTCATAGTTTCCGCCTGCTGGGTATGAGAAAATGATAGAGATTATGAGCGAAGGGAAGGAAGGGAGGCGCACAAAGAACCATAATGAAAACACCGATGGTAGTAAGCTGAACAAAGATACCAGAATAAGTGGAAGAAAATACGCAGTTTATTGCAGCATTGTACAGGCAGTACAGAGGACGAAATCCTGTAAATATTTTATGGTTAACGCATATTATGGAAGAGCACGTTCTAATGAGCAAAACAGCAAGGAATGAAGAAATGAGAAGGAATGAGATCTTGATTCTGAAATCAGGAGCTGATGGGAGCAGTGTCATATGCTTTGAGACAACCGGTTCAAAAGATGGTGGTTCTAACCACCAATCAAAAGCTGACATTGGAAAAACTGTAGCATGTTATGAAAAACTCATTTCCCCTACTCCAGTCAGGAGTTTGTTTTAGAAACCATATTGAATTCTTTCTGTCGTGGACGTATATTATTATTTGATCGTGAAAATGGTATTAATTTGTCTCCTGCTGAATAACATGTGAAAAAAGTGTGGCAGCTGTGTTGCCGATTTAGATACATGTCCATTTACTGAGATTGCTATCGTGCAATTGTGTGTGGAAAACTAATCCAAAATTTCAAACTCCCTTTCATTCCTCTAATCTTAAGGCAATACACAAACACTGACCACACTACCAACACCCACAAGATCGACGGCCACAATCTCAGCAGTATCAACGGAGAGCACCACGAAGCCGGTCACAAAGCCAGCTTGCATGTTCCTTGGACATGGTTATCAGGTGGGTAGATAGAAGAGACTGGGATTGATTGGTTGCTTGCTTGGTTGATTTCTTTGTTCGTTACTGAGTAGTGAGGGACTATTTAATTCTCTTTGGCTGTTGGCGAGTTAGTCAGCTAGCTGGCAAAGTGATTGGAAGACTAGCAGAGTGAATGGCTACTTAGATCATTGTCTGTCTGTCTCTGCCTTTTTAGTTCCCTTTAAATCTTCATACAAATGCATTTTTCTGATTGTGATATGTATAAGAGCACTAGCTTACCAAATGAAGGTCACCATATGATGCATGCACTTGAGTCGCGCTAGATCACTTGTCACCACAATTCTGTAACTTCAGCCCTTCACTTTGTTTCTCTATTCAGATGCATTTTTATGATAAACAAAGTCAGATTTTTATGAGTTGATAGCTTGTTAAAAGGTTTATACATCGGATGACCCCTCTCCAAAAGATTTCTTAGATTTAATATGTTTGAACTTCAGTAGTTTTAATCCCATACAGTTGAAATTGGCATGAAACACAATAGACGAATATTGTTTGCTAATGCTGCAAATTCAAAATTCAAGGTGTTATGGTTATGCCACAGGAGGAAATGAATAAAAAGACACGCATATCAATAGCTTGTGTGTCTTCAATACATCTGCTTTAGCACGGCAATTATCTTAATTTTGCTGTGACAAAATGTTTTCGCCAGGTCATATGAGATGGACGACATTCCACCCTCGTCAAAAAATTTGGGCATGGGATTTGCAATTTTTGACGGGGAGTTTATAATTTTCTCAAATTCTTTTTACATCCGTTCCAGAAAAAAAGGGGAGATCGGTGCGCGTTCAATGAATTTCTGAGGGGGATTTTGATATTTTAGGTGGCGAATCACATGACCGGGTAGTCTTGAGAAAACACTGAACATCTAAATCGAGATCAGTGAAACCTGCAACAGTTATAGATTATATCTGACTATTAAAGCGCCTAACTTATTATCATAGTTTCTTCTTCCCCAAGTTATTGGACTTTGAAGTGAGTAAACTTTTCTGGAAACGTGGTTTGGAGGGAGGAGGGGAACCCAGTATGTATTCTTGAGTTGCCTTGGTTCTTTCATTCAGAGACATATTGACGATAAAATAATGCAGTACTGATTTCAACTTAAACTGTGTACCATTTTCTATTCATTCAAAGATAAGAGACAGGTTCATGATAGACCGCTGCACTGACTGCATATGTTACGCCGTTGCTGAAATCCACTGTAATTACACATCCTGCAACTATTCTCCAAAGTGTCCATGTGATTTGATCTACGACACCTCAGTATGCTGCTATGTTTGTCCATGCTGTAAGTAGGCCTGTTCCTTTGTGTTGGACTATCAGTCTTTTTCTCAGTTTATCAAAAAAAAAAAAAGGCGACGAACATGACAGTTACTTTCATGGGAGTGATAGAGAGGGTGAAAAGTATTGGGGTTGGAATGAGTGATGATAGCAGGTTAAGGTGTAGGAAATAGAGATATCACAATGAAATATGTGTCATCGAAATCGAAGTGGGTTCTGTTGTTTTATAATGTGAGCTCTAAATGTCATTAGGTTTTCATAACCTGTCTCATTAAGCCGGCATTTGTGCCGTGGAGGTGCGTGAGTGTAACGATGCAGGAAGATGATTGAATTCATCGTGGAATAAAGACACTATTTATATGAATGTAGATTAGTATGAACGCCCTCAATGACAGAGTCAAGCTCATGATAAAACCCATGATTTATCTCATGACCTCTACTTTCGTGTTATTTTTCATTTTGTTGACGAGTAATCTTGTCTCTTTGCCGAATGAGATGAGCTAAGTTTAAAGACAAAAAGCTTGGTGAAGTTAAGAAGATTGTGACTTGAAAGAAGATATTATTTGTCTTTTGTTTTTCTTTCATTTTATGTCTAGAACTATTATTGGTTTCACCTAATACAAAGAAATATATTTCTGCAGCAAATATCCACAGAAAGACTATTTTTACCAAATTACTTTCCTAAAAAAATGACTTTTAGTATTTTTATTATTCTCGCAAGCGTCACATTTGTGAATGCGAAGATGAACTCCTCATACTTATCATATAAATACCATTCTTAATTCCACAGCAACCACTTTACCACCAAGCTCAACCCCAACCTCTCAACAGATTAGTGAGTATGCTTTAATCTTAATTTTATTTGGCCCATGCAGTTAGTCGTTGGTAATGGTATCGAGGACACGAACACAGTGTCAAACCGTCAGAAAAAAGTTTGGAGATAGGGAAAGCAAACATCAGAATTCTGTGGTTGATGATCCCTGAACATTATAATTTAAGGACTATCTTTGGCTTTGTACCCAAGAGCGAGGATATTCCCGTACCACATAGAGAGGATATCTAATATTCGCTTAAATGTTAGGCTTCTTGTGATACCAGAACACTTCCTCTTCTATGTTAACATGTGTGAATATTTGCTTGTGGTCGCTTACTTCTTACATTTAATTTGTGATACCATAGGCCTCCGCCCTCCACAGATCTACTCGTCTAGAAAGACTAATGGTCACTTCTGTATACTGGTTTTGAGCCAGTGCAAAAATAATAATTTTATTAACTTAGATGTTGTAAGAATGATGCGTCATAGACTAGTGGCATTTAACATTTCAAAATTATATAAATGGCCAGTGTTTTGTAATATACTTAGCTTCAAAGAATGTATGAAATACTTAAATTAATGTCATAAACAGAATCTGAGTGTTGTCCTGTTTTCTTATCAATAGCTGGCACGACGTCCTCAACAATAACAGTTACACCTACGACTACAACAACAACCCTGGCGCCAAGCTCAGATTGCATACTCGGTGGACAGGGTTATAAGGTAGGTTGATTTGGATCTTCTAAGTAATTTATTGATTGACTGTTTGCATGCTTGTTTGATTGAGTGCTTGATTGGTTGGCAAATTGTTTGGTTTGTAGTTTGATTAGTGGCTAACTGATTGCTTACTTGTACCACCTCACCACCATCATTAGTTTTGTTCCAAATTCGACAGTTGCTTGGTTTTATCCCTTAGCTACTGCCTGTTAGGCGCAACTGTGTTTCCTTCTTCTCAATATCTTCTCTAACACCTTGCTCTCTTTTGTTATTTCACAGATAGGAGACCGTTTCAACATGGGCAGATGTGTCACCTGTATATGTTTTGCCGTCGGTGAAATTCATTGTAATTTCACCACGTGCAACACCCCCAGTTGTCCATGTGACCTGATCTACGATTTCCAAACGTGCTGCCACTACTGTCCATGTTGTAAGCATTATTGTTTGTTTGTCTACTCGGTGACCATTACTGAGATAATGAAACATCATCCGCATGACATTTTCAAGCCAGATTTAGGAAAGGATTTGTTTAGCCATGTAGACTTACGAATTTTGGATTTGGACATTGAGAATCTTGATGCCTTTCTTGTCACGTCAATAAATGTGCACTCAGGTTTTGCTACAAGAGAATGCTGCATGGAGTTGCTTTTATCGAATCATTGATATGAGCTGAGTCCTCTTGACCAAAATGAAATTCACACTACAACGAATATAAGTATATATACAAACCTTTTATCTTGACTTCATTTCTTAAACACTCCAGCGGTGACTACAACAACCACTGCGGCAACAATAACAGATACAACAAAGTCTCCAACAAGATCCACATCCACACCTACCACTGTGTCGACGACGACAGTACCCGGGCTAGCCACTGCAAGTTCTTCAACAAGTGAGTGCATATTTTCTGTTCTGAGGAGGAAACAATATACGTTTCGTCTTAATCTGTCTTTTTCTTTTTCTTTTGGGTGCGATTCATAGCATAAATGTCTACCAAATATCTTCATATTTTGAAGAAGTCCTGTCGCTGTGCCACGTTGAATATAGCAACTATGATACAACTTTATCGTTGTTGCTTCTGTGTTTGTGCTGAAGTTGTCTTAAAAGTAGCTAAAATCATATGAAAACTATATCCTAACGTAACTGAGCATTGCTTCAGAACTGATTTAGAATAGTGTGTGTTGTTACACAGTTCAGTGGAAACAAGGGGCAAAGTACAAGAAATAAATAGAAGTTACAACCACTTAATCCCAAATGGCAATTTATATTTACAAGAACATACATCAACATCACCAGCACCTCGGCCACCATTAACGACTTCAACATTGACAATTACGACGCCACGAACAACCTCAGGTACAACGACAACCCCAACGAAATCAACCACATTCATGCCACCTGGAACAAGTAAGCATGGCCTTCATTGTTTTATTTTCTAGAGCAAGAACATTGACACTGGAGAGAGATGTGTCCAGCGTCTGCCAAATCTTTGTAATGAAACTGGTTCTAAAGTGATCATCACAGATTCAGAAACTACTTCTCAAAATAATGTTAAGATAATAATGATAGAACTGAAGTTATAATGATCATTGGCTTAAATCAGGATCGCCTTTTTGTGATTATTATTGCGTCATGACAAATGAGATTTTGTAATATTGTTAAGTTTAAAACTTGTGTCAGGAGGACCTTCAAGTCCATTTGCAAGTATAGCAACACCTGCTATAGGATAAAGTACACTCCTTAGAGTTCTCCATCATTCAGTGTTCTGTTTATCAATTATTTATGTTCAAATCTAGACACTTTTTTTTAATATTTGGAAAAGATCCTAATAATGTGTATAATGAAATTCTATTTTTTGCGAGCTGAGTGGCGTGACCTCCATAGAAATTAAAAAAAAAACAATCTGGGTCTTTGTGTGCTGCAGATAGACCTCACATTTACTTTCATGATGGTGTGAACTTTTATAGTTAACTTCCAAATCCAAAATGCCCATATTTCTCTCCAAATCTAGCGACATCACCAATGACTGCATCAACCACAATAGTAACCACACCGTCGAGGATGTTTGCCTGCAAGTTTTATGGAATACATTATCAGGTTGGTGAACCTGTCCCTTTATTAATATTTGATTGCATATATTGGTTGCCTGGTTAGCGTTGACATGGCAGATTTTTATGTTGTCTATGATTGGTAACAGAGTGATGGAGGCCTGTTTTTATTTGTCACGATCGCTTACTCTCTTGCCCTTTATTAAGACTTTCGGCACCGAAAGCTTTTGACCTTGTTGATACCGCTTAAAAAATGATGTCAGTTCAGTTCATTTTAAGGAGATCCTCTCCCTGGTATGGCATAGATTTACTTAAAACCGTGCCTCTCATTACATCTATTATATAACATGTAATATTTAAAAGGAATATAATATTTTTGTAGTTTCGAATCCGTTACATACATACGTATTTCCATTTTCCCCCTTGAATTTACATGTTTTCTATACCAGTGTCTATTTTTCCTTTTTTTCATAGATTGGTGACAGGTTCATGGCAGACAGATGCACTGACTGCATATGTTACGCCGTTGCTGAAATCCACTGTAATTACACATCCTGCAATTATTCTCCCAAGTGTCCATGTGATTTGGTCTACGACACCACAGTATGCTGCTATGTTTGTCCATGCTGTAAGTAGACCTCTTCCATTGTGTTGGACTATCAGTCTTTTTCTGAGATTTTTAAAAAAAAAAAAAGGGCGACGAACATGACAGTTACTTTCATGGGAGTGATAGAAAGGGTGAAAAGGTATTGGGAGTGGAATGAGTGATGATAGCAGGTTAAGGTGTAGGAAATAGAGATATCACAATGAAATGTGTGTCATCGAAATCGAAGTGGGTTCTGTTGTTTTATAATGTGAGCTCTAAATGTCATTAGGTTTTCATAACCTGTCTCATTAAGCCGGCATTTGTGCCGTGGTGGAGGTGCGTGAGTGTAACGATGCAGGAAGATGATTGAATTCATCGTGGAATAAAGACACTATTTATATGAATGATTAGTATGAACGCCCTCAATGACAGAGTCAAGCTCATGATAAAACCCATGATTTATCTCATGCCTTCTACTTTCGTGTTATTTTTCAGTTTGTTGACGAGTAATTTTGTCTCTTTGCCGAATGAGATGAGCTAAGTTTAGTTTTGTTAAGTATTAAAGACATAAAGCGTGGTGAAGTTAAAAACATTGTGGCTTGAAAGAAGATATTATTTGTCTGTTGTTTTTCTTCCATTTTATGTCTAGAACTGTAATGATTGGTTTTATCTTATACAGAGAAATTAATTTTTGCAGCAAATATCCACAGAAAGACTATTTTTACCAAACTACTTTACTGAAAAATGAATTTTAGTATTTTTATTATTCTCGCAAACGTCACAGTTGTGAATGTGAAGATGAACTCCTCATACTTATCATATAAATACCATTCTTAATTCCACAGCAACCACTTTACCTCCAAGCTCAACCCCAACCTCTCAACAGATTAGTGAGTATGCTTTAATCTTACTTCCGTTTGGCCCATGCAGTTAGTCGTTGGTGTAATGGTACCGAGGATACTAATACAGTGTTAAACCGTCAGAAAAAAGTTTGAAGATAGGAGAAGCAAACACCAAAATTCTGTGGTTGATGGTCCCTGAGCATTATAATTTAAGGAATATCTTTGGCTTTGTACCCAAGAGCGAGGATATTCCCGTACCATATAGAGAGGATATCTAATATTCGTTTAAATGTTAGGCTTCTTGTGATACCAGAAGACTTCCCCTTCTACGCTAACATGTGTGAATATCTGCTTGTAGTCGTTCACGTCTTAAATTTAATTTGTGATACCATAGGCCTCCGCCCTCCACAGATCTACTCGTCTAGAAAGACTAACCGCCAATTCTGTATTCATGTTTTGAGCCAGTGCAGAGATAATGTTTTATTAACTTGGATGTTGTAAGAATTATGCGTCATAGACTAGTGGCACTCTACATTTCACACTCGAATTGGGATGTTGGACGTGCGGATAGAGGGACGGAGGAACGGAACACTATATGGCAGAGTTGGCTCATCCGTTATCAGTGTACAGTTTTATCACGAAAAAGAAGACATTATATGAATGGCCCGTTGTTTGTAATCATACTTAGCTTTAAAGAATGTATTAAATACCTAAATGTCATAAACAGAATCTGAGTGTTGTCCTGATTTCTTATCAACAGCTGGCACGACGTCCTCAACAATAACAGTTACACCTACGACTACAACAACAACCCTGGCGCCAAGCTCAGATTGCATACTCGGTGGACACGGTTATAAGGTAGGTTGATTTGGATCTTCTAGGTAATTTATTGATTGACTGTTTGCATGCTTGTTTGATTGAGTGCTTGACTGGTTGGCAAATTGTTTGGTTTGTAGTTTGACTAGTGGCTAACTGATTGCTTACTTGTACCACCTCACCACCATCATTAGTTTTGTTCCAAATTCGACAGTTGCTTGGTTTTATCCCTTAGCTACCGCCTGTTAGGCGCAACTGTGTTTCCTTCTTCTCAACATCTTCTCAAACACCTTGCTCTCTTTTGTTATTTCACAGATAGGAGACCGTTTCAACATGGGCAGATGCATCCACTGTATATGTTTTGCTGTCGGTGAAATTGACTGTAATTTCACCACGTGCAACACCCCCAGTTGTCCATGTGACCTGATCTACGATTTCCAAACGTGCTGCCACTACTGTCCATGTTGTAAGCATTATTGTTTGTTTGTCTACTCGGTGACCATTACTGAGATAATGAAACATCACCCGCATGACATTTTCAAGCCAGATTTAGGAAAGGATTTGTTCAGCCATGTAGACTTTTACGAATTTTGGATTTGGACAAGGAGAATCTTGATGCCTTTCTTGTCACGTCAATAAATGTGCACTCAGGTTTTGCTACTAGAGAATGCTGCATGGAGTTACTTTTATCGAATCATTGATATGAGCTGAGTCTTCTTGACCAAAATGAAATCCACACTACAACGAATATAAATATATATACTACAAGCCTTTTATCTTGACTTCATTTTTTAAACACTCCAGCAGTGACTACAACAACCACTGCAGTACCAATAACAGCTACAACAAAGTCTCCAACAAGATCCACATCCACACCTGCCACTGTGTCGACGACGACAGTACCCGGGCTAGCCACTGCAAGTTCTTCAACAAGTGAGTGCAGTATTTTCTGTTCTGAGGAGGATACAATATACGTTTCGTCTTAATCTGTCTTTTTCTTTTTCTTTTGGGTGTGAGTCATAGCCTAAATGTCTACCAAATATCTTCATATGTTGAAGCAGCCTTGATACTGTGCCACGTTGAATATAGCAACTATGATACAACTTTGTCGTTGTTGCTTCTGTGTTTGTGCTGAAGTTGTCTTAAAAGTAACTAAAATCATATGAAAACTATGTTCTAACGTAACTGAGCATTGCATCAGAACTGATTTAGAATAGTGTGTGTTGTTACACAGTTCAGTGGAAACAAAGAGCAAAGTACAAGAAATAAATAGAAGTTACAACCACTTAATCCCAAATGGCAGTTTATATTTACAAGAACATACATCAACATCACCAGCACGTCGGCCACCATTATCGACTTCAACATTGACAGTTACGACGCCAAGAACAACCTCAGGTACAACGACAACCCCAACGAAATCAACCACAATCTTGCCACCTGGAACAAGTAAGCATGGCCTTCATGGTTTTATTTTCTAGAGCGAGAACATTGACACTTGAGAGAGATGTGTCCAGCGTCTGCCAAATCTTTGTAATGAAGCAGGTTCTAAAGTGATCATCACAGATTCAGAAACTACTTCTCAAAACAATGTTAAGATAGTAATGATAGAACTGAAGTTATAATGATCATTGGCTTAAATCAGGATCCCCTTTTTGTGATTATTATTGCGTCATGACAAATGCGATTTTGTAATATTGTTAAGGTTAAAACTTGTGTCAGGAGGACCTTCAAATCCATTTGCAAGTAAAGCAACACCTGCTATAGGATAAAGTACACTCCTTAGAGTTCTCCATCATTCAGTGTTCTGTTTATCAATTATTTATGTTCAAATCTAGACACTTTTTTTTTAATATTTGGAAAAGATCCTAATAATATGTATAATGAAATTCTATTTTTTGCGAGCTGAGTGTCGTGACCTCCATAGAAATTAAAAAAACAACAATCTGGGTCTTTGTGTGCTGCAGATAGACCTCGCAATCACTTTTATGATAGTGTGAACTTTTATAGTTAACTTTCAAATCCAAAATGCCCATATTTCTCACCAAATCTAGCGACATCACCAATGACTGCATCAACCACAATAGTAACCACACCGTCGAGGATGTTTGCCTGCAAGTTTTATGGAATACATTATCAGGTTGGTGTACCTGTCCCTTTATTAATATTTGATTGCATATATTGGTTGCCTGGTTAGCGTTGGCATGGCAGATTTTTATGTTGTCTATGATTGGTAACAGAGTGATGGAGGCCTGTTTTTATTTGTCACGATCGCTTACTCTCTTGCCCTTTATTAAGACTTTCGCCTCCGAAAGCTTTTGATTTTGTTGATACCGCTTAAAACATGATGTCAGTTCAGTTCATTTTAAGGAGATCCCCTCCCTGCTATGGCATAGATTTACTTAAAACTTTGCCTCTCATTACATCTATAATATAACATGTAATATTTAAAAGAAATATAATAATTTTGTAGTTTCGAAACCTTTGCATACAATAGTATTTCATTTTTTCCCTTGAATTTACTTGTTTTCTATATCAGTGTCTATTTTTCCTTTTCTTCATAGATTGGTGACAGGTTCATGGCAGACAGATGCACTGACTGCATGTGTATTGCCGTTCATGAAATCCACTGCAATTACACATCGTGTGATGCTCGCCCGACGTGTCCATGTGACCTGGTTTATGACACCACAGTGTGCTGCTATGTCTGTCCATGCTGTGAGTTCTCTTTCCATGTACAGTTTCCCCTGTAGTATTGTAATATTTTGTGAAGACATGGTTGCGGGGAGCGGTTAAAGTTGTTAGAAGATATTTAAATGGCGTAACCGGTGTGGCTACAATGTTTATTATTACACATTTCCCCACTTCACCCTATCATTATAGCCCAGGACGAGTTAATGTAATACTATGTAAGAAAAAGTGAAGACTTATTTACTTTGAAAAACATAGCCAATTTTATAATCTATTGCATACATTGCCACTGCTATGTTGTAACCCATTTTACGCATCTTATTTTGAAACGTCACAGCAATCACACCGCCACCGACCTCGACAACAAGTCCAGCACCAACAACAACACCGAGCACAAAAACTATGACGCCATTCCCGACTCCTGCTTGCTGGTTAAGTGGGCGAGGCTATCAGGTTTGTTGATTGGCCTACTGTTTGTCTTATTAATTGTTAATTGCCTAGCTGGTTAACCTGATGACATGAATGGTTGGTTGGCCTGTTGGTTTGCTGGAATGAAATGAATGGTAGATTGGACAAATGGATTGGCCTAAACTGCTCTATGTTGGAAGGCTGTTACACAAATGGCTGGTTGGCTGGCAGTGTTAGAGTTTTAGGCTGACCAGTTCATTTCTTGGTTTGGTTGGGGGTTGCTTTTTTTTAATCACAAAATAGATCTCTTGGTCTGACCATGGTGGATGTCACTGGACTTCTCCAGTTAACCACTAACATACTCTGCAGCTGTCTCGTAAAATATTTTATGTATATTTTTTCATTTTTTTCCCGTTTACTTTTATTATGGATGGCTTTTTAACTTCGCTTCCTGGTATCGATGTCTTACAGAAAGGAGAGCGTTTTAAGATGGGCAACTGCATCAACTGTGTGTGTTACGCTGTTGGTCAAATTCATTGCAATTACACCACATGCGATACTCCTGAGTGCCCGTGTGGCCTTATCTATGATGACCAAGTGTGCTGTCACTACTGCCCATGTTGTAAGTTTTGTTTGTATTGTACAGGTATCTGTGTATTAGTCATGGTCTCTTTCAGCTGTCCTTCGATTTCTATACAAATAAGTGGCGTTCATCTCACTCCTCCCCACTTACCTGTCTGCTGTCCTTGAATCAGGACAAAAATAATGTCAAGATGCCAGGATACAAAATGGATAAAAATCGGTTCTCAGACACAGTGTTACTTCAAAGAAGTCATCAATGTTTTTATGCGGGTTGTAAGTGAACTCTGAATTCCCTATCTTGAAAATAACAAGCTTCAAGATTCAAGATTTATTGAAATCATTGAACTCATGTAATAATGCGTAATATAGCCAAAGACTATCTGCATAGAGTTTGAGTGACTACGAAGCTCACAATTGATACAGGAACAACGACAGGGTCTACCAAACCAGGTACAACAACGCCTTCCCTAGACAGTGGGCACACACATTCCATTTATAGACTACTGCGTTGCTTTAATATTGTTAAACTAAAACTCAGCTTCACAATCACGTGATCCGCTAGAACGTGAAAATCGTCACCTTTCGCACAATTATCTGTACTGAAGGTAGCGTGAATGAAAGATTAACAAGGACTGGATAACAGGAAATAAATTCCGAGGATAGTAAGGAAGAAGAACAAGAAAGATGATTGTTGGCTGAGGAGCCGGCTTATCCATAATCAAATTAAGATTAAGCATTCAAACAGACTTGAAAGAAGTTAATGTGAGGATAAAATGAAATAAAAAACCGAAGACCTTATAGAGAGAAATGGAGTCCGCTAAAGTTGTAAGACGGTGTCGGTGCTGGTGAGAAAGGGATGGTTGACTGCAGTATATAGCTAATTTTTTTTTACCAAGAATTGCGAGAGTACACCATTACCTTAAGTGTATCGTTACATTGTGTACTGTTTGACATAACATTTTAACCTATCTAATCCCAAGCCACCACGCCGCCGTCACTTTCAGCAGCAACACGAACAACATCGAGCACGCCAGCAGGAGTCCCTCCCTGCACATTCAATGGAATAAATTATCAGGTCGGTTGCATGCATGTTTGTTCGGTTGGTTAATTGATTCGAGTGCAAGCATTTGATTTTTTGGGTAGTTATTGGCTCTAAATTTTAAGAGTCGGTTCTTGATATTTGTTTGATTAATTTGTAAGGTATTAGCAGAAAGCATCTGTCTAGCATTACCACTACGAATATTCATCATTCTGTATCTTATTTCCCCATAAAAAAATAATGTTTTGTATTTTGCAATATACTTCTTCCCTCTTGTAGATAGGTGACAGGTTCGCGGCGGATAGATGTACACGCTGTTTGTGTTATGCTGTTGGAGAAATCCATTGCAATTTCACAACATGTGATGCTCCCAGCTGTCCTTGTGACCTGATCTTCGACACGCAGAGTTGCTGTTACGTGTGCCCGTGTGGTAAGTTGTTTACTGACCGTATTTCAATTATAAAGCTCCTTTGCTGAAACTGAGACGTCGAGCCAGGTCAGGAAAATACTGCGAAATACGAATTACTCTACATAATGTAAAGGATTTAAACTTTTCCAGATAAAACGAAAGAACAGACTAATACTCTGAGTGAATAAAATGGCTCACTGATTTGACCTAGAACGTCTGAGATGTGATAATGTAACAGTAAAGTGAAATTGAATCCGATGTTCTGACAACCGATTTTTATCCACAGCAATAACAACAGAACCACAGTCAGCAACTACGACATGTAAGTAATGTTGAAATACACTATGCTTAGTGTAAGCGGTGCGTTGTAATGTACGCAGGTTTCAAGTTTCAAGTTTATTTATCTAGGTATAAGCAAAGCCCTTAAACATGCAAGTTAAGCCAAGATGACTGAGAAGTGGTATGGGCAGAACATAATTATTTCTAAGAGCTATTTTATTGAACAGTAATTTTCTTCCATCATATTTATCTCTGAAAGACAAATTAGTTATGTAATACCTTACAAGAATTTTGAACTCATTATTGTGAAATGGAATATGCTTTTATTAGGTAGCATATATCATACATAGCAGCTCATTCTTGGAATCCACAGCCACCACGCTCATTTCATCATCGCCGACAAGCATGACGCCGCCGGTAACCTCTGCCTGCAAATTCGATGGGCAAGATTATAAGGTTGGAGGCTTGCTTGGTATTGTATATTGGTTGATTTGACAAGTAGGCGGAGGTCCGTTTGTGAGAATGCTCAGTGGCTTGATCAGTTGATTAATGGCTGTTGGCATGATTGGGTGGTCAGTTTTGTTTGATGTCGATCGGTTATGATTTATCATGTCAATCTTGTTTTCAGGACAGTCATTCTCTTTTGAACGTAAATTACCTTTTCTGTTGCTGTGTCAGCTTTTTTTCGTCATTCTCATCTTCAATCTTCGCATTCTTAACTTACATTATGTTCCAAGCACACACTACAATATGACTCTCTGCGTTTTTATTTTTTAGATTGGAGAAAAGTTTAATATTGGCAGCTGCATCAATTGCATGTGTTACGCGGTCCGTGAAATCCACTGTAATTACACAACGTGCAATATATCCCAGTGTCCATGTGCCCTGGTCTATGACTACCGAACGTGCTGCCACTATTGTCAGTGCCGTAAGTATTATCTCTTTGACAATTAGATTGTTACACAGATGGTGATTTATGAAGTTGATGATGACATTTTTTTTTTGATGATGAAAATGATGGCTGTGATACCAATAATAATCGTAATGCTGGTGACAATGATTGTAGGAGCTGTAGATGCAATAATGGCCATTATTTGATTGTTGTACGCACATTTTGCAAGGTAAAACTTGCTTATTGATTGAACGGCATAAATGATTTGTCCATGCACATTCGGAATTCGTAAAGTACCGCCAGGCTACAAATGCCAAGCGTATGCTGCATCCAGCTTCATCTACAGTTAGTTGTTTAAGTCTGGGGCGTAGCGTGATGGTAGTCAAATATTCATTGACTACCACTTGGAAAACAAAAGCTTCATTAGAAGTTAAAAAAGAAAGAAAAACAGATACCGGAAAATAATTCACATAACAAATGCCAAACCTGTTCACAGCTTAGTAAACTGAGTAAATGAAACAAACAAACGCTGTGCAAGTCATATCACATTTTTGACTATAAAAGTCAGCCCCTAGGGCCCACCTCTTCTACCGTACTAATCTAGTAAGCCTACAGTATAAAAAAAAAAAGTCACTTGCACCCTGACTGAGCCCCAAGCGCAGCTCAGCTTGGCTAGTCAAGTAGTCACTTTGAAAGTTTGACTACTAACGTTCACTGGAGGGCAGCTCCTCTTCTACTGTATTATACACAACAAATCTTCACTCGCACCCAGACTGAGCCCCAAAGGCATCCCCGAGTAGTGTTAAAATGTCCATGCCTATAGGCAAAAATCTAAATGCCTACGGAAGTACGAAAGACAAACGATGTCAGTTAGGAAGTCAGATGACTGACTTCCTCCTTACCCATTGGCCGAAGTGGAATGAGGCCGTTCGTGTTAGCTAAGGCTTGCGTCATCTCGATGCCAGGGTTGCCAGACTAGGAACTTTTGGAGCCAAATACCAGATATTTATTTCCTTTGGAAAAAAAAACAAACATTAGCTCTTTGGTTCTTTATTGGCTTCAACAGAATTTAGATTAAAAATGGACACATTTTTAATAAAAAAATTAATGCCTCCACTGCTCTCAAAATGATATTTGTTGATATGATCAGGCTTCTGTCATAATTGCCCGATGAACAGAATCAAAGAATGGCATGTGTTTCCATTTAACACTCATTTCGTATTATGTTGCTCTAATGTATGTAGACAGGTTTACGAATTACACTTTATTACTGTCTATGCCGTAAGTTCTGCATGTCTCTTCCCAGTCTGTTGTTGATAATGAAAGTATGACATCAGAAAATGATTATGATGATAATGATAAGATGGTAATGTTGAAGATGATGATACCTGCGTCACAGTTTTGCTGCTGCTGTTTGTGCTTATGATGATGATGATGATGATGATGATGGGAACGATATTTGTAATTGGCGTTGTCTGCAATCTATTTGCTGTGTGCAGTAGAATGCTAGTCTTCATATTTACAAGCTATTTTACAGTCTGGCATTATTTTTGAAATCTGAAAGAACCAGGAGCCTAATGAAAAGATCAGAGATTTTACATTTTGAAAAGCACAGTCACCATGCCAAATTAAATGAGAGGACCAATAACCAGGGTATTGTGAGTTTCCATGTAAACTTGAAATTAATAACTTAGTTTTCGATTTCACAGCAACCTCATCACCAGTTTCTACAACAACAACAACAGCGACAACAAGCACATCAACAGCGGCTCAACCACAGTTTACAACAACCACATTGCCAGGTACAATTTCTACTTCAACCACGGCGCTACGATTAGTCATAATAAACTGTGTAGCTTGAGCACCATACTGCGCACATTCAGGACCAACCTTTTTTGATACTATATTATAATACGCACAGATTAGGGGGCGTCTTCTTTGGAAGCGTCTCGCAAGCCAATAATGTAGCTTAAGTGAATGTGTGAACGTGTGTGTGTTTTGTATCTTTCTGTTATCGATAGGGGCGAAGGGTCAAAGGACGGAGAAAAGAACACTAACCATGCTTGCATGTGTCTACTTTTTCATTAGGATATTTCATTCTGGGTGTTTGGTGATATCTCTGTCTAGGGAAATTCAATTATTTCACCCGATGAAATCAAAGACTATGTCAGATGGTTCCTGGAAAGTCATAGCTTGAAAGGGTATGCCTTCTAGGTGAAAATGAATTGATAGGACTTCTCATTCACTGACCTCTACCTGTCTCTTAACTGACTTTATTCACCTATGTTTCATGGTAAAACAGAATCATTGACTTCTACTAAGGCATCCTCGTCTGACACTTTCACAACGACGCCAACGGTAACCACAAGTGTCATAACATCCACAACAACTTCAACATCCTCTGTGATTTCAACAACCACACCAATCGGGATGTTTGGCTGCATATGGGATGGAGAAGATTATCAGGTTTGAATTGATAAACATTTTAGCTGAATTACAGGTTTATGTCATGGTTAGTTTCTTTTCTGGCTTGATTGGTTACTTGATGGTTTGAGTTCCAGGCAGGCTGATTGTGTGGTTAGTTGATTGGCTGATTGCTTGGTACGTTAGTTGGTCTGTTTACTTGCTGGCTTGCTTAGCTTCTTGATGTGGTTTGCAGGCAGGGTGGATGGTTCAGTGATTGTTGGCTGACTGACTTGTATGCTAGCTGATCGAGACACTGCCTGTATGAAGAAGTGGTTGTTAGGATTGGTCATCTGTCTATGCAAATCAGTTTATGTGTCAGTCACATACCCAATTACTTTTAATACCTGGCTGTTTAGATAGGATTGTTACTTGATTAGATGACTGTCTGACAGGCCAGTTATTTGGTTGGTTGGTTTTGTGGTTTGTTAGTTGCATACTTGTTCAGAAAACTCGCATATCGGGTTGCGTGACCTGTTAAATAGATTGCTCTGCACTTGCTGATTGATGGTTGGTTTAGTATCTTAATATCAGTTTGTGAAAAGGTGAGCAGTTTGTTCGTCTCTTCTTAGTAGATCAGTAGGCCTATTTAATGAGCTGTCATCGCGTGTATACACTTTTCCATTGTTTGTTCCATGAAAGATTACTATTGTATTGTTTCCATCTCTCACTAGTGCCCTTAACATAATCACCATATCATGCCCATTTTTTCCTCGATCTCTAGATAGGAGAGAAGTTCAACATAGACAGATGTACACTCTGTGTGTGCTATGCGGTTGCTGAAATCCACTGTAATATCACCTCATGCGATTCTCCCAGTTGTCCATGTGATCTGGTTTACGATCCTGAAGTATGCTGCTTTGTTTGTCCATGCTGTAAGTATTGCAGATTACCATCTTCTTGAAGTGTGTTGTTCCTGTCAATTACCGAAGAGAAAGCAAAAAGCAAAAATAAAATAAGAAGGATTTCAAAGAGAACCTGATACCGAGGGTGACTATAAAAAAAATCCTTTATGCGGAAGGGTTGCCTGTTATGGGATGCAGCAACCTGTTACACAAAAATTACATTGCACAATTTCTAAATGATGAAACTATTACCTACTAATAAGATTAAAACTGTCTGACGCAATATTCAAAAGACATATGTCTTAGTTTCCATGCTGATTAACTGGGCACATTATTATAAATGACTTAAGCCAGAAGGAAATGTATGGTGATTTACTGTTATCTCTTAGCACCGTCTTTCCATCTATGCGTTTACTATGCCAACAGTGAGCATTCTATATGTGGAAAATTCTTAGAAATATAAGTTTCCAAGTGACAGAGGTGTTACAAACAGAATTTGTCTCGAAGTCAGAACACAAATAAAGGTATACGTTATTGGTAGTTCCTTATCGAGATACTGTGCCATCAACTACACCAAAATTTATTCTGCTTATTGCATCTCGAACTGAGACGGAATAAGAAACATACACACTGAAGTTAATGAGGTGTAAAAAAACTTCCATCCTCTCTTTCATATACTAGTGGAATTCAATTTCGAACAGGTGGCTGTCTTATATGTGGTACGATTGTGGCATGGGTACTTGTATGAGACAGCAACGACTTATATTTAAAGGCGTGCCCAGAGAGAGAATCATTAATGCTACAGAAGAATTGACTAACAATCTATTTTCACAGTTTGCTATTATGATCCATCTTATATTCCTTATATGTACCGCTCACCATGGCTTGCATTGAAGCAACTGGATTATAATTCACAGCAATAACGGCAGATCCAAATGCAACGACAGCAGCAACAACTACACCAAAATCCGGAAGTAAGTACTGCTGTCACTTTTAAACAGTAGAATTTTAAACCATATCTGATGCATAATCCGTGTAACTTTATGTGCAAGAATTGACATGTGGAAGGGAGATGGGACTGGAGATTTTATAAAAGGTTTCACCAGCCAGATGTTTCACTTTTATTACCCAAAAATATGAAAAGGTCATTAATATTTTATGGAAATTGATGACTAGTTGTGAGTTCAGAGCAATGTAATAAATATTCTGATCTTTCATTGCATAATTACTCTTACCTCTTACCTCTTTGTTTCCAATATCAGCAGCAGCCACAGCTACGCCAGATTCGACAAACATGACACCAGTTACACCTCCTGACTGCAGATACAATGGACAAAATTATAAGGTCGGTTGGTTAACTTTACACTAGGTTCATGGTTAGTCTCAAAATTAGTTCATTGGTTGTCTGCTTTGCTTCCTTGAGGTTTCAACAGGTCTATCAATAATGCAAAATGCCCACTGATCATTTCTGATATGGTTTAATCAACATTACCATTATCATTGCTATTTTTCAGAATCATTATGTTTTTCAATTATAAAATTCGCATCAAATCCTTTTTATTTCATTTTCGTCACTAGTAGCATTTATAAGTTCCTTCTTGCCTTCCTCCATTTACTGGTATTATAGAGTTGAATATGGCAGCAAGCATATTCTGCGACATATTTTGTTTCATTATACAGATTGGAGATCAATTCAACGTGACTAAATGCATCAAGTGTGTGTGTTTCGCCGTTGGTAAAATTGGCTGCAATTACACAACATGCAATACTTTGAAATGTCCGTGTAGCTTTGAGTATGACAACGAAATGTGCTGCCATTACTGTTCGTGCCGTAAGTACTATCATCTGTTTGTTGGTCAGTAGAATTGAAAGCATCAATAATGATAAAAACGTTAACGAAACAAAATCACAGCACTTTATTTGGTAGTCTTGTAACTGTTTCCATGTGAGCATTTAAAGGATTGATTCGCTGTGACTGATGTACCATATTTTAGGTACAGTACGAGCCTTTCACAGAAAGATAATGACGATGATGAGCATATCAGTGACTGCTACAGTTCCAAAAACCACGACAATAATAACTGACAACAGTAGTCTACTAAAATTCCAGAATCACGAAGTGGTTTTTGTGATGGCCATCGAGATGATTAATTTGGCGTCCTAAACTGTCAAACATAATGTAAATGTCTGTGCATTTCTTTATATTTATAAATAAATCATTTGTACACAGGTCCTTACAAATTTTTATGAGAAGCTAAATGAGTGTTTCATAATGTCTGAAACAAACAAACAAACAAACAAACAAACAAACAAACAAACAAACAAACAAACAAACAAATGCTTATGGTGTATATATAATTATACATTATGTATGGTAGACACTCAAACATTAAAGCTAAAATTGCGAAGTAATCTGCTTTTGAAAAAAATATCAGTACATTGGTAACAATTATTTAAAAAAATAGCTAGATTGGTTGTGGTACTTCTCAGGACATACGATTTGCATATTTTGGGCGTGGTAGAATACTATGTCCATTGTAAAATCATATGCATTAGGTCATGATAAATAAATCAATGTATCCCGCGATTCTTGTTGATTTATTAAATAGCAGCTAGTGTATTGGATTCGGGTAGACACACTTCATAACACTAAAGCATTTTGTAGAATGTAGAAATGCTTCTCGTGGTCCATTTTCAGCTGCTACCTCAGGACTGTTGACCACAACCACAGCACCGCAAGAAATGTCGACGACATCGGTAACTCCCACAGTATCAACCACAGCCACTATAATATCGCCGATCACAATCACGACACCACCATCAGTAACCACGACTGTCTCTAAATCTTCATCGAGCTCTAGAACTTCGTCGATGATTTCAACAACTACTGCAGTCAGTATGCCTGGCTGCATATGGAATGGAACAGAATACCAGGTATATGTTTATGTTTCTTATTCAAAGGAATGATTTTGTAGACAAATTTGTTTGTTAGTTCGTTATATGATTGTTCCATTGGTTGCTTGGTCGAATGAGTGGCTGACAGGATGGCTCAAGTAATTTTTGTTGGTCCTTGGCTTTGTTGGTTGGTTGGTTGGTTTGTTGGTTGGTTGGTTGGTTTTCTTATTTTGCGTATTTACTTTGTTGCTTTGGATTCATTGTCGGGTGGATAGCACAGTACATGTTAGAACGTTTGCTGGTTGGCTGGCAGGTTGGTTGACTAGCTGGATGATCGTATAGGTTATATTTTGTTAATGATTTGCTTCTACTTTTCAACTACATTAAATTCTTATTACTTTCCTTCATTTATCATTCTGTTTTTAACAAGGGTAAGATAATAATACTATGTTTTGTTGTTAGCACTGAGTTCTTGCTCCTATCCGTTTTCGTTAATATAGGTGTCATTTTGTGTTTGCAGATTGGCGACAGGTTCAGCAAAGACAGCTGTACACCCTGTCTGTGTTCTGGTGTTGGTATAATACAGTGTAACTTTAGCAGTTGCGATGTTCCTAAATGTCCATGTGGTCTGGTTTACGATACTAAAGTATGCTGCCACTTTTGTCCATGCGGTAAGTAATGTATCGGTTTCCTGATAGGATAGCTGTTCCAGTTATCGATAAAGAAGAAAAGCTATGGCGAAATTATAGTTCAATACGTTCCATGGCAAAATTGTATAATGGAATTTAAACCTTAATAATCCTCTTATCTGTCAGCATATGTCTGTCCATCCATGTCCTTGTTGTAGTAACACTAAAGGATATGAACCATCTTCTTTGATGTGTGGTACGGGAAATCCCGTCATTGAACATAAAGAGATCGGAGACTTTTACTATTCCAAAATCTAGACGGGAAATGGCAAATTGAAATGAGAATGCAATTGCACGAGTAGAAGGAAACCAGACGCTTTAGAGTTAATTCGTAATTTGAAGGTTGTGAAATGTTTGAAGTCGATGGACAATAGAAGACTTTGAATCGAATCATTTATGTGAAAGTGTGGGCTTTTCGAGCTCACAGGATTTAATTGTAAAGTTGAACCGTTGTTACAGTGGTAAAATGGGAACATTGTATGTCACGTATCTGGTTTCATTTTGCTGCTGTTATATGAAATGTTAGAGATATTTCATTTTGTGAGGAGTCCATTTGTAAGCATTGATTGAAAATATCGGTTAGAATGTGGATTATTACTTGATTTATAAATTTGAAATGTTGGATGAATTGTTATGCCAGAGAGCAGCGTTTGTCTGCTGTGATGTACAGGCTGAGTTTGCTCTTTAGTCTTAATCTAAAGAAAGTGCAAGACTGTATTTAACGATGTTTCCACAGAATGAAATGTGATGCTTTACAATAACGTATCAGCCAAATAGCCCTTTTGTTAATCTTTTGATGATGATCCATGATATCAACATGCACTGCTTGTCATAACCTGTCTTGAAAGAACTGATCTATGACTCCACAGCAATAACAGCAACGCCAGCAGCATCTACAACACCGAGAACGGGAAGTAAGTATTGTTGTCACTTTTAAGATGGTATTTATTGTATATGATTTTTCAACTGATAAGATATTTTTATAGATTAAATTATTAATTGGAAATAATCTATGCAGTCTTACATCTGAGGATTGAAAGAGGTAAAATTAAAGAAGCAGTAATAAAAAGGCTTTCTTTCGGTTGTTTTTTTTTTCCCTTGAATTGATTTTGATCCTTCAGGACTTTCTGTAAATCGTTGTTCTCTAAATTTAAATGCCTGATTTGTGAAATGGTAGTTCTTAAAAATTCAGTTAACATTAATGCCTACAAAACGCAATAATTATAATACTTGACTATGTTTTGCACTGCACAGTGACCACGTTGTTTTCGGCGTCAACGTCAGTATCAGGTACCCAGGAATCGACAAGCATGACACCAGCGACCCCAGCTGACTGTTTCTTCAATGGTCAGAGTTACCAGGTTAGTTGATTGATTGATTAATATGCTCAGTGGCCAGTTGATTACACGGCTGAGTGATTGTCAGGTCAGGGCCTTGGTGAATTGACTTTTCTGTATTCTTGGACTGTAAGTATTTAATTAACATACAGTACGTGCTAATGACTTCTGCCAGTCTCAAGACACTAATCATATTATATATCTCTGTGGTCTAGTTAGTTTGTCTTATCCCAATGTTTTGCATCAGTAACTGAGATATTTTTCTCCTTAGGGCTTTATTTGCGCTGTTTCGTTTCACTTTACAGATAGGAGAGGAGTTCAAACAGAGTAACTGCATTGCCTGTAGATGCGAGGAGGTTGGTAAAATCCAGTGCAATTACACAACATGCAATACTCTGCTGTGTACGTGTAGCTTTGTGTATGACGATACTGAGTGCTGCCACCATTGTCAATGTCGTAAGTATTATGTGATCGTTGGTCTGTAAAGAAAATGATTGTGATGATAGATATGAGCAGACAAAATGCTATGATGATGTTAGTGGTAAAGTAGAAAGAACAGTAAAGAAATTGCTCCACTCGACCTAAGCTGCATACTTCTCATTCTTTACTTGGTATGTTTGTGGTGGAAAAATGAATCATGGTGTTTTGTTGCGAATTTGGATTGAATTCATTTCTTCTGAAACAAGTTTTAAGGATGAACGTGTTTTCAGGTAGTAGATGATGTTAAAGGCAATGAAGGCATTTGATATTAAAGATAAAATTAGTGTAGTGATATTTCTGATAACATACGATTTGCATATTTTTGCCGAGCTTGAGTACTAAGGGCATTGTAAAATTATATGTATGCGTTTATGAGAAAGAAATTAAAAACAACTGAGAGAGCCTTTCGATTTCTGAAATAATTGTTAATGTGTGGGACTGGAAATTGACATGTTTCATTTCGTTGAAGCAATATACAAAAGATGTCAAAGACTCAGAGGCGAAATACTTCTGGTTTTCCATTTTCAGCTACCTCAGGACCGTTGACCACAACCACAGCACCGCAAGAAATGTCGACGACATCAGTAACTCCAACAGTATCAACCACAGCTCGTACAATTTCGCCGATCACAATCACGACACCACCATCGGTAACCACGACTGTCTCTGCATCTTCATCGAGCTCTAGAACTTCCTCGATGATTTCAACAACTACTGCAGTCAGTATGCCTGGCTGCATATGGAATGGAACAGATTACCAGGTATAGATCTATGTTTATTTTTCTTTTTCAAAGGAATGATTTTGTGGATAAATTTGTTCGTTAGTTTGTTGTATGATTGTTCCATTGGTTGTTTTTTCAATGAGTGGCTGATAGGATGGCTCATGTAATTCTTTGTTGGTCCTTGGCTTTGTTGGTTGGTTGGTTGGCTGGCAGGTTGATTGACTAGCTGGATGGTCGTAGAGGTTATATTTTGTTGATGATTTGCTTTTACTTTTCAGCTACATTAAATTCTTATTACTTTCCTTCATTTATCATTCTGTTTTTAACAAGGGTAAGATAATAATATGATTTATTGTTAGCACTGAGTTCTTGCTCCTATCCGTTTTCATTAATATAGTTGTCATTTTGTGTTTGTAGATTGGCGACAGGTTCAACAAAGACAGCTGTACACCCTGTCTGTGTTCTGGTGTTGGTATAATACAGTGTAACTTTAGCAGTTGCGATGTTCCTAAATGTCCATGTGGTCTGGTTTACGATACTAAAGTATGCTGCCACTTTTGTCCATGCGGTAAGTAATGTATCGGTTTCCTGATAGGATAGCTGTTCCGGTTATCGATAAAGAAGAAAAGCTATGGCGAAATTATAGTTCAATACGTTCCATGGCAAAATTGTATAATGGAATTTAAACCTTAATGATCTTCCTATCTGTCAGCATATGTCTGTCCATCCATATCCTTGTTGTAGTAACACTAAAGGATATGAACCATCTTGTATGATGTGTGGTACAGTAAATCCCGTCATTGAACATAAAGAGATCGGAGACTTTTACTATTCCAAAATCTAGACGGGAAATGGTAAATTGAAATGAGAATGCAATTGCACGAGTAGAAGGAAACCAGACGCTTTAGAGTTAATTCATAATTTGAAGGTTGTGAAATGTTTGAATTTGATGGACAATAGAAGGCTTGGAATCGAATCATTTATGTGAAAGTTTGGGCTTTTCGAGCTCACAGGATTGAATTGTAAAGTTGAACCGTTGTTACAGTGGTAAAATGGGAACATTGTATGTCACGTACCTGGTTTCATTTTGCTGCTGTTATATGGAATGTTAGAGATATTTCATTTTGTGAGGAGTCCATTTGTAAGCATTGATTGAAAATATCGGTTAGAATGTGGATTATTACTTGATTTATAAATTTGAAATGTTGGATGAATTGTTATGCCAGAGAGCAGCGTTTGTCTGCTGTGATGTACAGGCTGAGTTTGCTCTTTAGTCTTAATCTAAAGAAAGTGCAAGACTGTTTATTAAACGATGCTTCCACAGAAAGAAAATGTGATGCTTTACAATAACGTATCAGCCAAATAGCCCTTTTGTTAATCTTTTGATGATGATCCATGATATCAACATGCACTGCTTGTCATAACCTGTCTTGAAAGAACTGATCTATGACTCCACAGCAATAACAGCAACGCCAGCAGCATCTACAACACCGAGAACGGGAAGTAAGTATTGTTGTCACTTTTAAGATGGTAATTATTGTATATTGTTTTTCAACTGATAGGATATTTTTAAAGATTAAATTATTAATTGGAAATAATCTATGCAGTCTTACATCTGAGGATTGAAAGAGGTAAAAATAAAGAAGCAGTAATAAAAAGGCTTTCTTTCGGTTGGTGTTTTTTCCCTTCAATTGATTTTGATCCTTCAGGACTTTCTGTAAATCGTTGTTCTCTAAATTTAAATGCCTCATTTGTCAAAGGTAGTTCTTAAAAATTCAGTTAACATTAATGCCTACAAAACGCAATAATTATAATACTTGACTATGTTTTGCACTGCACAGTGACCACGTTGTTTTCGGCGTCAACGTCAGTATCAGGTACCCAGGAATCGACAAGCATGACACCAGCGACCCCAGCTGACTGTTTCTTCAATGGTCAGAGTTACCAGGTTAGTTGATTGATTGATTAATATGCTCAGTGGCCAGTTGATTACACGGCTGAGTGATTGTCAGGTCAGGGCCTTGGTGAATTGACTTTTCTGCATTCTTGGACTGTGAGTATTTAATTAACATACAGTACGTGCTAATGACTTCTGCCAGTCTCAAGACACTAATCATATTATATATCTCTGTGGTCTGGTTAGTTTGTCTTATCCCAATGTTTTGCTTCAGCAACTGAGATATTTTTCTTCTTAGGGCTTTATTTGCGCTGTTTTGTTTCACTTTACAGATAGGAGAGGAGTTCAAACAGAGTAACTGCATTGCGTGTAGATGCGAGGACGTTGGTAAAATCCAGTGCAATTACACAACATGCAATACTCTGCTGTGTACGTGTAGCTTTGTGTATGACGATACTGAGTGCTGCCACCATTGTCAATGTCGTAAGTATTATGTGATCGTCGATTGTGATGATAGATATGAGCAGACAAAATGCTATGACGATGTTAGTGGTAAAGTAGAAAGAACTGTAAAGAAATTGCTCCACTCGAGCTAAGCTGCATACTTCTCATTCTTTACTTGGTATGTTTGTGGTAGAAAATGAATCATGGTGTTTTGTTGCGGATTTGGATTGAATTCTTTTCTTCTGAATTGAGTTTTAAGGATGAACGTGTTTTTAGGGAGCAGATGATGTTAAAGGCAATGAAGGCATTTGACATTAAAGATAAATTTAGTGGAGTTGGTTGTGATATTTCTGATAACATACGATTTGGATATTTTTGCCGTGCTTGAGTACTAAGGGCATTGTAAAATTATATATCTTTTCATTCATGAGAGAGAAATTTAAAAAAAACTGAGAGAACCATACGATTACTGAAATAACTGTTAGTGTGTTGGACTGGAAATGGACATGTTTCATTTCATTGAAGCAATATACAAAAGATGTCAAAGACTCAGAGGCGAAATACTTCTGGTTTTCCATTTTCAGCTACCTCAGGACCGTTGACCACAACCACAGCACCGCAAGAAATGTCGACGACATCAGTAACTCCAACAGCATCAACCACAGCTCGTACAATTTCGCCGATCACAATCACGACACCACCATCGGTAACCACGACTGTCTCTGCATCTTCATCGAGCTCTAGAACTTCCTCGATGATTTCAACAACTACTGCCGTCAGTATGCCTGGCTGCATATGGAATGGAACAGATTACCAGGTATAGATCTATGTTTATTTTTCTTTTTCAAAGGAACGATTTTGTGGATAAATTTGTTTGTTAGTTTGTTGTATGATTGTTCCATTGGTTGTTTGGTCAATGAGTGGCTGATAGGATGGCTCATGTAATTCTTTGTTGGTCCTTGGCTTTGTTGGTTGGTTGGCTGGCAGGTTGATTGACTAGCTGGATGGTCGTAGAGGTTATATTTTGTTGATGATTTGCTTTAACTTTTCAGCTACATTAAATTCTTATTACTTTCCTTCATTTATCATTCTGTTTTTAACAAGGGTAAGATAATAATATGATTTATTGTTAGCACTGAGTTCTTGCTCCTATCCGTTTTCATTAATATAGGTGTCATTTTGTGTTTGTAGATTGGCGACAGGTTCAACAAAGACAGCTGTACACCCTGTCTGTGTTCTGGTGTTGGTATAATACAGTGTAACTTTAGCAGTTGCGATGTTCCTAAATGTCCATGTGGTCTGGTTTACGATACTAAAGTATGCTGCCACTTTTGTCCATGCGGTAAGTAATGTATCGGTTTCCTGATAGGATAGCTGTTCCGGTTATCGATAAAGAAGAAAAGCTATGGCGAAATTATAGTTCAATACGTTCCATGGAAAATCGTATGGTGGAATGTAAATCATAATGATCTTCATATCTGTCAGCATATGTCTGTCCATCTATGTCCTTTTTGTAGTAACACTAAAGGATATGAACCATCTTGTTTGATGTGTATTACAGGAAATCCCGTCATTGAACATAAAGAGATCGGAGACTTTTACTATTCCAAAATCTAGACGGGAAATGGTAAATTGAAATGAGAATGCAATTGCACGAGTAGAAGGAAAACAGACGCTTTAGAGTTAATTCATAATTTGAAGGTTGTGAAATGTTTGAAGTTGATGGACAATAGAAGGCTTGGAATCGAATCATTTATGTGAAAGTTTGGGCTTTTCGAGCTCACAGGATTTAATTGTAAAGTTCAACTGTTGTTACAGTGGTAAAATAGGAACATTGTATGTCACGTACCTGGTTTCATTTTGCTGCTGTTATATGGAATGTTAGAGATATTTCATTTTGGGAGGAGTCCGTTTGTAAGCATTAAATGAAAATATCGGTAAGAATGTGGATTATTACTTGATGTATAAATTTGAAATGTTGGATGAATTGTTATGCCAGAGAGCAGCGTTTGTCTGCTGTGATGTACAGGCTGAGTTTGCTCTTTAGTCTTAATCTAAAGAAAGTGCAAGATTGTGTATTTAACGTAGCTTCCACAGAAAGAAATGTGATGCTTTACAATAACCTATCAGCCAAATAGCCCTTTTGTTAATCTTTTGATAATGATCCATGATATCAACATGCACTGCTTTTCATAACCTGTCTTGAAAGAACTGATCTATGACTCCACAGCAATAACAGCAACGCCAGCAGCATCTACAACACCGAGAACGGGAAGTAAGTATTGTTGTCAGTTTTAAGATGGTATTTATTGTATATGATTTTTTAACTGATAAGATATTTTTAAAGATTAAATTATTAATTTGAAATAATCTATGCAGTCTTACATCTAAGGATTGAAAGAGGTAAAATTAAAGAAGCAGTGATAAAAAGGATTTCTTTCGGTTGTTGTTTTTTTTCCCTTGAATTGATTTTGATCCTTCAGGACAAATCGTTCTTCTCTAAATTTAAATGCCTGATTTGTGAAATGGTAGTTCTTAAAAGTTCACTTAACATTAATGCCTACAAAACGCAATAATTATAATACATGACATTGTTTTGCACTGCACAGTGACCACGTTGTTTCCGGGGTCAACGTCAGTATCAGGTACCCAGGAATCGACAAGCATGACACCAGCGACCCCAGCTGACTGTTTCTTCAATGGTCAGAGTTACCAGGTTAGTTGATTGATTGATTAATATGCTCAGTGGCCAGTTGATTACACGGCTGAGTGATTGTCAGGTCAGGGCCTTGGTGAATTGACTTTTCTGCATTCTTGGAATGTAAGTATTTAATTAACATACAATACGTGCTAATGACTTCTGCCAGTCTCAAGACACTAATCATATTATATATCTCTGTGGTCTAGTTAGTTTGTCTTATCCCAATGTTTTGCATCAGTAAATGAGATTTTTTTCTCCTTAGGGCTTTATTTGCGCTGTTTCGTTTCACTTTACAGATAGGAGAGGAGTTCAAACAGAGTAACTGCATTGCCTGTAGATGCGAGGAGGTTGGTAAAATCCAGTGCAATTACACAACATGCAATACTCTGCTGTGTACGTGTAGCTTTGTGTATGACGATACTGAGTGCTGCCACCATTGTCAGTGTCGTAAGTATTATGTGATCGTTGGTCTGTAAAGAAAATGATTGTGATGATAGATATGAGCAGACAAAATGCTATGATGATGTTAGTGGTAAAGTAGAAAGAACAGTAAAGAAATTGCATACTTTACTTGGTATGTTTGTGGTAGAAAATGAATCATGATGTTTTGTTGCGGATTTGGATTGAATTCTTTTCTTCTGAAATGAGTTTTAAGGATGAACTTGTTTTCAGGTAGTAGATGATGTTAAAGGCAATGAAGGCATTTGATATTAAAGATAAAATTAGTGGAGTTGGTTGTGATATTTCTGATAACAAACGATTTGCATATTTTTGCCGTGCTTGAGTACTAAGGGCATTGTAAAATTATATGTATGCGTTCATGAGAAAGAAATTAAAAACAACTGAGAGAGCCTTTCGATTTCTGAAATAATTGTTAGTGTGTTGGACTGGAAATGGACATGTTTCATTTCGTTGAAACAATATACAAAAGATTTCAAAGACTCAGAGGCGAAATACTTCTCGTTTTCCATTTTCAGCTACTTCAGGACCGTTGACCACAACCACAGCACCGCAAAAAATGTCGACCACATCGATAACTCCAACTGTATCAACCACAGCTCGTACAATTTCGCCGATCACAATCACGACACCACCATCGGTAACCACAACTGTCTCTGCATCTTCATCGAGCTCTAGAACTTCCTCGATGATTTCAACAACTACTGCAGTCAGTATGCCTGGCTGCATATGGAATGGAACAGACTACCAGGTATAGATCTATGTTAATTTTCCTTTTCAAAGGAATGATTTTGTGGATAAATTTGTTTGTTAGTTTGTTGTATGATTGTTCCATTGGTTGCTTGGTCAAATGAGTGGCTGATAGGATGGCTCATGTAATTCTTTGTTGGTCCTTGGCTTTGTTGGTTGGTTGGCTGGCAGGTTGATTGACTAGCTGGATGATCGTAGAGGTTATATTTTGTTGATGATTTGCTTCTACTTTTTAGCTACATTAAATTCTCATTACTTTCCTTCATTTATCATTCTGTTTTTAACAAGGGTAAGATAATAATAATATGTTTTGTTGTTAGCACTGAGTTCTTGCTCCTATCCGTTTTTGTTAATATAGGTGTCATTTTGTGTTTGTAGATTGGCGACAGGTTCAACAAAGACAGCTGTACACCCTGTCTGTGTTCTGGTGTTGGTATAATACAGTGTAACTTTAGCAGTTGCGATGTTCCTAAATGTCCATGTGGTCTGGTTTACGATACTAAAGTATGCTGCCACTTTTGTCCATGCGGTAAGTAATGTATCGGTTTCCTGATAGGATAGCTGTTCCAGTTCTCAATAAAGAAGAAAAGCTATGGCGAAATTATAGTTCAATACGTTCCATGGCAAAATCGTATGGTGGCATGTAAACCATAATGATCTTCTTATCTGTCAGCATAATTATGTCTGTCCATCCATGTCCTTGTTGTAGTACCACTAAAGGATATGAACCATCTCGTTTGATGTGTCGGGAAATCCCGTCATTGAACATAAAGAGATCGGAGACTTTTACTATTCCAAAATCTAGACGGGAAATGGTAAATTGAAATGAGAATGCAATTGCACGAGTAGAAGGGAAACAGACGCTTTAGAGTTAATTCATAATTTGAAGGTTGTGAAATGTTTGAAGTTGATGGACAATAGAAGGCTTGGAATCGAATCATTTATGTGAAAGTTTGGGCTTTTCGAGCTCACAGGATTTAATTGTAAAGTTCAGCCGTCGTTACAGTGGTAAAATGGGAACATTGTATGTCACGTACCTGGTTTCATTTTGCTGTGTTATATGGAATGTTAGAGATATTTCATATTGGGAGGAGTCCGTTTGTAAGCATTGATTGAAAATATCGGTAAGAATGTGGATTATTACTTGATGTATAAATTTGAAATGTTGGATGAATTGTTATGCCAGAGAGCAGCGTTTGTCTGCTGTGATGTACAGAGTGAGTTTGCTCTTTAGTCTTAATCTAAAGAAAGTACAAGATTGTGTATTTAACGTAGCTTCCACAGAAAGAAATGTGATGCTTTACAATAACCTATCAGCCAAATAGCCCTTTTGTTAATCTTTTGATGATGATCCATGATATCAACATGCACTGCTTGTCATAACCTGTCTTGAAAGAACTGATCTATGACTCCACAGCAATAACAGCAACGCCAGCAGCATCTACAACACCGAGAACGGGAAGTAAGTATTGTTGTCACTTTTAAGATGGAATTTATTGTATATGATTTTTCAACTGATAAAATATTTTTATAGATTAAATTATTAATTGGAAATTATGCAGTCTTACATCTGAGGATTGAAAGAGGTAAAATTAAAGAAGCAGTAATAAAAAGGCTTTCTTTCGGTTGTTGTTTTTTTTCCCTTGAATTGATTTTGATCCTTCAGGACAAATCCTTCTTCTCTAAATTTAAATGCCTGATTTGTCAAATGGCAGTTCTTAAAAATTCACTTAACATTAATGCCTACAAAACGCAATAATTATAATACATGACATTGTTTTGCACTGCACAGTGACCACATTGTTTCCGGGGTCAACGTCAGTATCAGGTACCCAGGAATCGACAAGCATGACACCAGCGACCCCAGCTGACTGTTTCTTCAATGGTCAGAGTTACCAGGTTAGTTGATTGATTGATTAATATGCTCAGTGGCCAGTTGATTACACGGCGGAGTGATTGTCAGGTCAGGGCCTTGGTGAATTGACTTTTCTGTATTCTTGGACTGTAAGTATTTAATTACGTGCTACGTGCTACAATACGTGCTAATGACTTCTGCCAGTGTGAAGACACTAATCATATTATATATCTCTGTGGTCTAGTTAGTTTGTCTTATCCCAATGTTTTGCTTCAGTAACTGAGATATTTTTCTACCTAGGGCCTTATTTGCGCTGTTTTGTTTCACTTCACAGATAGGAGAGGAGTTCAAACAGAGTAACTGCATTGCCTGTAGATGCGAGGAGGTTGGTAAAATCCAGTGCAATTACACAACATGCAATACTCTGCTGTGTACGTGTAGCTTTGTGTATGACGATACTGAGTGCTGCCACCATTGTCAATGTCGTAAGTATTATGTGATCGTTGGTCTGTAAAGAAAATGATTATGATGATAGATATCAGCAGGGAAAATGCTATGATGATGTTAGTGGTAAAGTAGAAAGAACAGTAAAGAAATTGCATACTTTACTTGGTATGTTTGTGGTAGAAAATGAATCATGGTGTTTTGTTGCGGATTTGGATTGAATTCTTTTCTTCTGAAATGAGTTTTAATAATGAACTTGTTTTCAGGTAGTAGATGATGTTAAAGGCAATGAAGGCATTTGACATTAAAAATAAATTAAGTGGAGTTGGTTGTAATATTTCTGAGAACATACGATTTGCATATTTTTGCCGTGCTTGAGTACTAAGGGCATTGTAAAATTATATGTATGCGTTCATGAGAAAGAAATTTAAAAAAAACTGAGAGAGTCTTTGGATTTCTGAAATAATTGTTAGTGTGTTGGACTGGAAATGGACATGTTTCATTTCGTTGAAGCAATATACAAAAGATGTCAAAGACTCAGAGGCGAAATACTTCTCGTTTTCCATTTTCAGCTACCTCAGGACCGTTGACCACAACCACCGCACCGCAAGAAATGTCGACGACATTGGTATCTTCAACAGTATCAACCACAGCTCGTACAATTTCGCCGATCACAATCACGACACCACCATCGATAACCACGACTGTCTCTGCATCTTCATCGAGCTCTAGAACTTCCTCGATGATTTCAACAACTACTGCAGTCAGTATGCCTGGCTGCATATGGAATGGAACAGATTACCAGGTATAGATCTATGTTTATTTTTCTTTTTCAAAGGAATGATTTTGTGGATAAATTTGTTTGTTAGTTTGTTGTATGATTGTTCCATTGGTTGCTTGGTCAAATGAGTGGCTGATAGGGTGGCTCATGTAATTCTTTGTTGGTCCTTGGCTTTGTTGGTTGGTTGGTTGGTTGGTTGGTTGTTTTCTTATTTGCGTATTTACTTTGTTGCTTTGGATTCATTGTCGGGTGGATAGCACAGTACATGTTAGAACGTTTGCTGGTTGGCTGGCAGGTTGATTGACTAGCTGGATGGTCGTAGAGGTTATATTTTGTTGATGATTTGCTTCTACTTTTCAGCTACATTAAATTCTCATTACTTTCCTTCATTTATCATTCTGTTTTTAACAAGGGTAAGATAATAATAATATGTTTTGTTGTTAGCACTGAGTTCTTGCTCCTATCCGTTTTCGTTAATATAGGTGTCATTTTGTGTTTGTAGATTGGCGACAGGTTCAACAAAGACAGCTGTACACCCTGTCTGTGTTCTGGTGTTGGTATAATACAGTGTAACTTTAGCAGTTGCGATGTTCCTAAATGTCCATGTGGTCTGGTTTACGATACTAAAGTATGCTGCCACTTTTGTCCATGCGGTAAGTAATGTATCGGTTTCCTGATAGGATAGCTGTTCCAGTTCTCGATAAAGAAGAAAAGCTATGACGAAATTATAGTTCAATACGTTCCATGGCAAAATCGTACGATGGAATGTAAACCATAATGATCTTCTTATCTGTCAGCATATGTCTGTCCATCCATATCCTTGTTGTAGTAACACTAAAGGATATGAACCATCTTGTTTGATGTGTGGTACGGGAAATCGGGAAATCCCGTCATTGAACATAAAGAGATCGGAGACTTTTACAATTCCAAAATCTAGACGGGAAATGGTAAATTGAAATGAGAATGCAATTGCACGAGTAGAAGGGAAACAGACGCTTTAGAGTTAATTCATTATTTGAAGGTTGTGAAATGTTTGAAGTTGATGGACAATAGAAGGCTTGGAATCGAATCATTTATGTGAACGTTTGGGCTTTTCGAGCTCACAGGATTTAATTGTAAAGTTCAACCGTTGTTACAGTGGTAAAATGGGAACATTGTATGTCACGTACCTGGTTTCATTTTGCTGCTGTTATATGGAATGTTAGAGATATTTCATTTTGGGAGGAGTCCGTTTGTAAGCATTGATTGAAAATATCGGTAAGAATGTGGATTATTACTTGATGTATAAATTTGAAATGTTGGATGAATTGTTATGCCAGAGAGCAGCGTTTGGCTGCTGTGATGTACAGGTTGAGTTTGCTCTTTAGTCTTAATCTAAAAAAAGTGCAAGATTGTGTATTTAACGTAGCTTCCACAGAAAGAAATGTGATGCTTTACAATAACGTATCAGCCAAATAGCCCTTTTGTTAATCTTTTGATGATGATCCATGATATCAACATGCACTGCTTGTCATAACCTGTCTTGAAAGAACTGATCTATGACTCCACAGCAATAACAGCAACGCCAGCAGCATCTACAACACCGAGAACGGGAAGTAAGTATTGTTGTCACTTTTAAGATGGTATTTATTGTATATGATTTTTCAACTGATAAGATATTTTTATAGATTAAATTATTAATTGGAAATAATCTATGCAGTCTTACATCTGAGGATTGAAAGAGGTAAAATTAAAGAAGCAGTAATAAAAAGGCTTTCTTTGGGTTGTTTTTTTTCCCCCTTAAATTGATTTTGATCCTTCAGGACTTTCTGTAAATCGTTCTTCTCTAAATTTAAATGCCTGATTTGTGAAATGGTAGTTCTTAAAAATTCACTTAACATTAATGCCTACAAAACGCAATAATTATAATACATGACATTGTTTTGCACTGCACAGTGACCACGTTGTTTCCGGGGTCAACGTCAGTATCAGGTACCCAGGAATCGACAAGCATGACACCAGCGACCCCAGCTGACTGTTTCTTCAATGGTCAGAGTTACCAGGTTAGTTGATTGATTGATTAATATGCTCAGTGGCCAGTTGATTACACGGCTGAGTGATTGTCAGGTCAGGGCCTTGGTGAATTGACTTTTCTGTATTCTTGGACTGTAAGTATTTAATTAACATACAGTACGTGCTAATGACTTCTGCCAGTCTCAAGACACTAATCATATTATATATCTCTGTGGTCTAGTTAGTTTGTCTTATCCCAATGTTTTGCATCAGTAAATGAGATTTTTTTCTCCTTAGGGCTTTATTTGCGCTGTTTCGTTTCACTTTACAGATAGGAGAGGAGTTCAAACAGAGTAACTGCATTGCCTGTAGATGCGAGGAGGTTGGTAAAATCCAGTGCAATTACACAACATGCAATACTCTGCTGTGTACGTGTAGCTTTGTGTATGACGATACTGAGTGCTGCCACCATTGTCAATGTCGTAAGTATTATGTGATCGTTGGTCTGTAAAGAAAATGATTGTGATGATAGATATGAGCAGACAAAATGCTATGATGATGTTAGTGGTAAAGTAGAAAGAACTGTAAAGAAATTGCTCCACTCGAGCTAAGCTGCATACTTCTCATTCTTTACTTGGTATGTTTGTGGTGGAAAATGAATCATGGTGTTTTGTTGCGGATTTGGATTGAATTCTTTTCTTCTGAAATGAGTTTTAAGGATGAACGTGTTTGCAGGTAGTAGATGATGTTAAAGGCAATGAAGGCATTTGACATTAAAGATAAATTTAGTGGAGTTGGTTGTGATATTTCTGATAACATACGATTTGGATATTTTTGCCGTGCATGAGTACTAAGAACATTGTAAAATTATATTTTTGCGTTCATGAGAAAGTAAAAAAAAAACTGAGAGAGCCTTTCGATTTCTGAAATAACTGTTAGTGTGTTGGACTGGAAATGGACATGTTTCATTTCGTTGAAGCAATATACAAAAGATGTCAAAGACTCAGAGGCGAAATACTTCTGGTTTTCCATTTTCAGCTACCTCAGGACCGTTGACCACAACCACAGCACCGCAAGAAATGTCGACGACATCAGTAACTCCAACAGTATCAACCACAGCTCGTACAATTTCGCCGATCACAATCACGACACCACCATCGGTAACCACGACTGTCTCTGCATCTTCATCGAGCTCTAGAACTTCCTCGATGATTTCAACAACTACTGCAGTCAGTATGCCTGGCTGCATATGGAATGGAACAGATTACCAGGTCTAGATCTATGTTAATTTTCCTTTTTCAAAGGAATGATTTTGTGGATAAATTTGTTTGTTAGTTTGTTGTATGATTGTTCCATTGATTGCTTGGTCGAATGAGTGGCTGACAGGATGGCTCGTGTAATTCTATGTTGGTCCATGGCTTTGTTGGTTGGTTGGTTGGTTGGTTGGTTGGTTTTTTGGTTGGTTGGTTGATTGGTTTGTTTTTTTTCTTATTTGCGTATTTACTTTGTTGCTTTGGATTCATTGTCGGGTCGATAGCACAGTACATGTTAGAACGTTTGCTGGTTGGCTGGCAGGTTGATTGACTAGCTGGATGGTCGTAGAGGTTATATTTTGTTGATAATTTGCTTCTACTTTTCAGCTACATTAAGTTCTCATTACTTTCCTTCATTTATCATTCTGTTTTTAACAAGGGTAAGATGATAATAATATGTTTTGTTGTTAGCACTGAGTTCTTGCTCCTATCCGTTTTCGTTAATATAGGTGTCATTTTGTGTTTGTAGATTGGCGACAGGTTCAACAAAGACAGCTGTACACCCTGTCTGTGTTCTGGTGTTGGTATAATACAGTGTAACTTTAGCAGTTGCGATGTTCCTAAATGTCCATGTGGTCTGGTTTACGATACTAAAGTATGCTGCCACTTTTGTCCATGCGGTAAGTAATGTATCGGTTTCCTGATAGGATAGCTGTTCCGGTTATCGATAAAGAAGAAAAGCTATGGCGAAATTATATTTGAATACGTTCCATGGCAAAATCGTATGGTGGAATGTAAATCATAATGATCTTTTTATCTGTCAGCATATGTCTGTCCATCCATGTCCTTGTTGTAGTAACACTAAAGGATATGAACCATCTTGTTTGATGTGTATTACAGGAAATCCCGTCATTGAACATAAAGAGATCGGAGACTTTTACTATTCCAAAATCTAGACGGGAAATGGTAAATTAAAATGAGAATGCAATTGCACGAGTAGAAGGAAAACAGACACTTTAGAGTTAATTCATAATTTGAAGGTTGTGAAATGTTTGAAGTTGATGGACAATAGAAGGCTTGGAATCGAATCATTTATGTGAAAGTTTGGGCTTTTCGAGCTCACAGGATTGAATTGTAAAGTTCAACCGTTGTTACAGTGGTAAAATAGGAACATTGTATGTCACGTACCTGGTTTCATTTTGCTACTGTTATATGGAATGTTAGAGATATTTCATTTTGGGAGGAGTCCATTTGTAAGCATTAAATGAAAAAATCGGTTATAATGTGGATTGTTACTTGATTTATAAATTTGAAATGTTGGATGAATTGTTATGCCAGAGAGCAGCGTTTGTCTGCTGTGATGTACAGGCTGAGTTTGCTCTTTAGTCTTAATCTAAAGAAAGTGCAAGACTGTTTATTTAACGATGCTTCCACAGAAAGAAATGTGATGCTTTACAATAACCTATCAGCCAAATAGCCCTTTTGTTAATCTTTTGATGATGATCCATGATATCAACATGCACTGCTTGTCATAATCTGTCTTGAAAGAACTGATCTATGACTCCACAGCAATAACAGCAACGCCAGCAGCATCTACAACACCGAGAACGGGAAGTAAGTATTGTTGTCACTTTTAAGATGGTATTTATTGTATATGATTTTTGAACCGATAAGATATTTTTAAAGATTAAATTATTAATTGGAACTAATCTATGCAGTCTTACATCTGAGGATTGAAAGAGGTTAAAATTAAAGAAGCAGTAATAAAAAGGCTTTCTTTCGGGTGTTTTTTTTCCCCCTTGAATTTATTTTGATCCTTCAGGACTTTCTGTAAATCGTTCTTCTCTAAATTTAAATGCCTCATTTGTCAAATGGTAGTTCTTAACAATTCAGTTAACATTAATGCCTACAAAACGCAATAATTATAATACTTGACTATGTGTTGCACTGCACAGTGACCACGTTGTTTTCGGCGTCAACGTCAGTATCGGGTACCCAGGAATCGACAAGCATAACACCAGCGACCCCAGCTGACTGTTTCTTCAATGGTCAGAGTTACCAGGTTAGTTTATTGATTGATTGATTAATATGCTCAGTGGCCAGTTGATTACACGGCTGAGTGATTGTCAGGTCAGGGCCTTGGTGAATTGACTTTTCTGCATTCTTGGACTGTAAGTATTTAATTAACATACAGTACGTGCTAATGACTTCTGCCAGTCTCAAGACACTAATCATATTATATATCTCTGTGGTCTAGTTAGTTTGTCTTATCCCAATGTTTTGCATCAGTAAATGAGATTTTTTTCTCCTTAGGGCTTTATTTGCGCTGTTTCGTTTCACTTTACAGATAGGAGAGGAGTTCAAACAGAGTAACTGCATTGCCTGTAGATGCGAGGAGGTTGGTAAAATCCAGTGCAATTACACAACATGCAATACTCTGCTGTGTACGTGTAGCTTTGTGTATGACGATACTGAGTGCTGCCACCATTGTCAGTGTCGTAAGTATTATGTGATCGTTGGTCTGTAAAGAAAATGATTGTGATGATAGATATGAGCAGACAAAATGCTATGATGATGTTAGTGGTAAAGTAGAAAGAACAGTAAAGAAATTGCTCCACTCGACCTAAGCTGCATACTTCTCATTCTTTACTTGGTATGTTTGTGGTGGAAAAATGAATCATAGTGTTTTGTTGCGAATTTGGATTGAATTCATTTCTTCTGAAACAAGTTTCAAGGATGAACGTGTTTTCAGGTAGTAGATGATGTTAAAGGCAATGAAGGCATTTGATATTAAAGATAAAATTAGTGTAGTGATATTTCTGATAACATACGATTTGCATATTTTTACCGAGCTTGAGTACTAAGGGCATTGTAAAATTATATGTATGCGTTTATGAGAAAGAAATTAAAAACAACTGAGAGAGCCTTTCGATTTCTGAAATAATTGTTAATGTGTGGGACTGGAAATTGACATGTTTCATTTCGTTGAAGCAATATACAAAAGATGTCAAAGACTCAGAGGCGAAATACTTCTGGTTTTCCATTTTCAGCTACCTCAGGACCGTTGACCACAACCACAGCACCGCAAGAAATGTCGACGACATCAGTAACTCCAACAGTATCAACCACAGCTCGTACAATTTCGCCGATCACAATCACGACACCACCATCGGTAACCACGACTGTCTCTGCATCTTCATCGAGCTCTAGAACTTCCTCGATGATTTCAACAACTACTGCAGTCAGTATGCCTGGCTGCATATGGAATGGAACAGATTACCAGGTATAGATCTATGTTTATTTTCCTTTTTCAAAGGAATGATTTTGTGGATAGATTTGTTTGTTAGTTTGTTGTCTGATTGTTCCATTGATTGCTTGGTCGAATGAGTGGCTGACAGGATGGCTCGTGTAATTCTGTGTTGGTCCATGGCTTTGTTGGTTGGTTGGTTGGTTGGTTGGTTGGTTGGTTGGTTGGTTGGTTGATTGGTTGGTTTTTTTCTTATTTGCGTATTTACTTTGTTGCTTTGGATTCATTGTCGGGTGGATAGCACAGTACATGTTAGAACGTTTGCTGGTTGGCTGGTAGGTTGATTGACTAGCTGGATGGTCGTAGAGGTTATATTTTGTTGATAATTTGCTTCTACTTTTCAGCTACATTAAATTCTCATTACTATCCTTTATTTATCATTCTATTTTTAACAAGGGTAAGATAATAATAATATGTTTTGTTGTTAGCACTGAGTTCTTGCTCCTATCCGTTTTCGTTAATATAGGTGTCATTTTGTGTTTGTAGATTGGCGACAGGTTCAACAAAGACAGCTGTACACCCTGTCTGTGTTCTGGTGTTGGTATAATACAGTGTAACTTTAGCAGTTGCGATGTTCCTAAATGTCCATGTGGTCTGGTTTACGATACTAAAGTATGCTGCCACTTTTGTCCATGCGGTAAGTAATGTATCGGTTTCCTGATAGGATAGCTGTTCCAGTTATCGATAAAGAAGAAAAGCTATGGCGAAATTATAGTTCAATATGTTCCAAGGCAAAATCGTATGGTGGAATGTAAACCATAATGATCTTCTTATCTGTCAGCATGTGTCTGTCCATCCATGTCCTTTTTATAGTAATACTAACGGATATGAACTGTTTTGTTTGATATGTGGCGTGGGAAATCGCGTCATATAGAGATCGGAGACTTTTAATATTTCAAAAGCTAGACGGGAAATAGTACATTGAAATGAGAATGCAATTGCACGAGTAGGAGGAAAACAGACGCTTTAGAGTTAATTCATAATGTTAAGGTTGTTAACATGTTTGAAGTTGATGGACAATAGAAGGCTTGGAATCGAATCATTTATGTGAAAGTTTGGGCTTTTCGAGCTCACAGGATTTAATTGTGAAGTTTAACCATTGTTACAGTGGTAAATTGGGAACACTGTATGTCACGTACCTGGTTTCATTTTGCAGCTATTATATGGAATGTTTTTGGAGGAGTCCGTTTATAAGCATTGATTGAAAATATCAGTTAGAATGTGGATTATTAATTGATTTATAAATGTGAAATGTTGGATGAATTGTTATGCCAGAGAGCAGCGTTTCTGAGCTGTGATATCAACATGCACTGTCTTGAAAGAACTGATCTATGACTCCACAGCAATAACAGCAACGCCAGGAGCATCTACAACACCGAGAACGGGAAGTAAGTATTGTTATCATATTTAAGAAGGCATTTATTGTGTATGATTTTTCAACTGATAAAATATTTTTAAAAATTTAATTTAATAATTGGAAATAATCTATGCATTCTTGCACCTGAGGATTCAAAAAGATAAAATAAAAGAAGCAGTAATAAAAAGTCTTTCTTTCGATTATTTTTTTTCCCTGGAATTGATTTTGATCCTTCGAGGACTTTCTGTAACTCGTTTTTTTCTAGATTTAAATATCTCATTTTTCTTATGGTAATTCTTAAAAATCCAGTTAACATTAATGCCTACAAAACGCAATAATATTAATACTTGACTATGTTTTGCACTGCACAGTGACCACGTTGTTTTCGGCGTCAACGTCAGAATCAGGTACCCAGGAATCGACAAGCATGACACCAGCGACTCCTGCTGACTGTTTCTTCAATGGTCAGAGTTATCAGGTTAGTTGATTAATATGCTCAGTGGCCAGTTGATTACACCGTAGAGTGATTGTCTGGTCAGGGCCTTGGTGGGTTGACTTTTCTGCATTCTTGGATTGTAAGGGATAAGGGTATTTAATTAACATAAATGCTAATGACGTCCGGCAGTCTCAAGACACTAATCATATTATATATCTCTGTGGTCTAGTCAGTTTGCCTTATGGGCAATTCCAGCAGAATGCCATGTCAGTTACGCTAATTTCTGAACAGCCTTGACTTTATAGAAACCAGTTTCGGTTTATATCTAAAGAATAGATTCTCCCCTGTTAGAAACTATCAAAATTGATTACAATAAAGTCAAAGCTTTTCAGAATATAGCGTAAATGACGTGGCATTTTGCTGGATTTGCCCTTATCCCAATGTCTTGTTTCAGTAACTGAGATATTTTCCTCCTTAGGGCTTTATTTGCGCTGTTTTGTTTCACTTTACAGATAGGAGAGGAGTTCAAACAGAGTAACTGCATTGCCTGTAGATGCGAGGACGTTGGTGAAATCCAGTGCAATTACACAACATGCAATACTCTGCTGTGTACGTGCAGCTTCGTGTATGATGAAAAGGAGTGCTGCCACCATTGTCAGTGTCGTAAGTACTAGAGTAGAACCTGGATATGAAGTAGTGATTTATTTGATAGTTATACCTATTTTAATAGTAGGTATGAGTATCATGTCTGTGTATTTATAAGTTTACCTAATTTATTGATTTTAGACAGGAAAGGCACAGCAGAGTGACAGGCTTATTGTGACTGTTTTGCTGCAGAGATATTTGATGTCGAATCTGTTGTTTTTTTGGTTTTTTTTTTTGGTGTTGTCAGCAGTCGTTTCATTCTTACAATTTCTATGAGAGTTAACTAAGTACCACAGCCAATGAGTCTTTGAAAGTATTACAGCATCATACTGGTCTTGAAACCTGCAGTGTCAACACCACCAATATTCGCAATAAGAATAACATCACTTATTCACAGCGGCAACGCATACAAAGAAGCATACCGCAAATCCTAGTTTAATAGTTCGAATTTTAGATCAGGATGAGTTGTATTGATTGGCAAAGCTTCATTATGCGTCTTTGAAATCCAGCAAGGTTCATTTCCAATCAATCGATGATAGATTTAAGCACCGTTTTTATGCAGTATTAATCCAATCAACTAATTTAAAGCGCTAAAAGATCTTTGTAAAAGACATCTTTCAGAGATTAAACTCTTTAGTTTTCCAAAGAAATTTGCTGGAAGACCCATATAATACTGCTTTGTTTTGACGCTAATTACAACACGCTTACAGACTCAGTTTATGGATGATCAGTTATCAGAATATTCCTATTTGAAGAAACAGGATTGATAAGCCCAAACCTGAACATTGTACTAACTATCTGAATGACTGATACATCTCAGCACGTTTCTCTTTCATATTATGTTCTCACAGGAAACCTTAATATCATGATAATCTACTGCTGGAACAAGCATCACCACCGACCAAGGGTTAGCATAAAATGACCGCTTAAACTCTCTGTCAGACTTCAGGAGAACCAAGCAACATTTAATCATATGGTTTTCACCTAAATTTACAGAAAAATATGAACTCTGTCATTATGATAGACATAGCTTTTATTTTCAGCAAAGTATTCCTAAAGAGCAAATTTTAGAAACTTCTGACTGCATGGACTTGTTTTGAACTCGATGACTTAAGCACATTTTAGCGATCTCGCGCAGAGAAAGAAAGCAACTGCACACTTTTCAGTTAATTCCTTATAAAAAAAGGTAATAAAAGCCGCATATTTTTTTTATTAGGCACACGGCAAACGTAAATATGTCAGACGGACTGGTCCTTAGCACAGCACAATACACACACCGTACCGATCTCGGCCGATCAGTGATCATGCTCTGTGAAGTGCGAACCAGACTTCGGTCAGAAGCGGGCTTTCAGAATAAAATTTGTTTAATTTCAGGCTGGGTTAAGATTTATAACTCCAGAGCAAGATTGCAGCTATATTGAGTCATTCCAGTTACAGTAGCGGTTTCAGTTTACTTGTGGAAAGTTGATTTTATGATATTTTTCTCGTTTTGTTAGTAGACGAGCTCAGTTACACGCATTTTTTCTTTTGGTGAGGCCAACTTGTTTTCTACGAAAATTTGCAGAATTTAAAGTTTTATCAATTCTATTGTGTTTCCTGTTGGATTATATTGTAATAGTCGCCTTTATTTGACATTTCCCCCCACTGACGCCAAAATCGATAGCAGCAACACCAACGGCGACAGTAAGGTCAACAACCGCATCCACGATGTTGATCTCAACATCTTCAAGCACACCAGCGTCAACATCAATCACAACAGCATCTACTACAACAACAAGTACTCCAACTACAAGTGAGTACACTTTACTTTTTGTTACAGTGCAACAGTTTTGAATATCTACAATAATATCGTTGCCGGTTATTTGTAGGAGCAGACCCTACGTTTGAAATAGCGGAGAAAGTCTATTTTCTCACACTGTTTTAAAGTTGTTAGGTAAGTTTTTTTTAGAAATTCTACCAGTTTATTATTTTATCATTTATTTTCTGATTCACTGATCAAAGTATTCCAGTTTAGTCATCATATTGTATCCTGGACATCTACAGCAAACAAGGGACCAATGTCAACAACAACTGCGGCAATAACAAACACAGTATCCATATCAACAACATCAACACTCAAAATGCCCTCTCCCAGCACTACGCCTTCTAGAACAGCGGCTACCCTCACACATGAAGCAACTTTGAAATCTGCCCCAACTGAGGACTCTACAGCCACAACACCTACTGTTACCTCTTTACCTACCATACCTAATGTCACCTCGTCACGTATAACACACAGTTCCGCATCATCACTCATAACACCTGCTGCCACATCTTCAACCACAACATCTGTTTCCACCCCTGCACACATTACATTTGGTTCAACCACATCACATACTTCGGCACCAAGTGCTTCCACTCGTCGAACCAAAACACCCATTTCCACCTCTTCATCCAAACCATTTACTGGCACTTCTTCCCCCACACTTTCCATGTTCACCTCTGCACCTACAATACCTACTATCACACCTCTACCCACAATAACTCCTCCAGCCTCAGTATCCATTAACTTTACTTCCACCTATTCACAGACAACACCTTCTGCTACATCCTCACCCACAAAATATACTTTTACTTCTGCACCGATAACACTTACTATCACTCACTCATCCGAAACGCCTATGTCAGTCTCTTCAGCCACACAACCTACTGCCATATCTTCACCCAAATCACCCATGTCCACTTCTTCATCCACATCAACATCTGCCACATCTTCAGCCATAACATCTGTTACCACTTCTTCAACAGCAACACCTGTCTCCACAATTTTATCTACAATATCCATTGACTCATCTTCACCCATAACCCCTACTGTCACCCCATCAACGACAAGAACTTCACCTACAACACCTACTTCTACCTCTGCACCTACAACACCTGCTGCCATTCATTCATCCGAAACACCTATTTCCACCTCTTCATCCATAACCTCTTCATCTTTTGCCACATCTGTTGTCTTTTCCTCAAGCGCAACGAGTAATTCTACACTTTCATCCCAAGCACGTACAACATCTACTGCCGCGTTTTCATCTACAACCCCTACTTCTTCAACCACACTGTCTACCGCCATCTCTTCACCCTTAACTCCAACTTCCACAACACCTCCTATAGAATCTTCACCAACAGCATCTACCGTAAGCTCCTCAACAACAATATCTACTGCCACTTTTTCACCTACAACAGCAACTGGCACCTCTTCACCTGCAATTACTTTTGCTACCTTTTCATCCAGAACATCTACTGCCACCTCTTTACCCACCACATCTATCACCACCTCTTCACCAACAACATCTGCCTCCATATCTTTAGGGACAACATCTACCGCCGCCTCTTCACACACAATATCTACTGCAACCTCCTCACCGTCAACAGCTACTGCCACCTCGTCATCTAAAACATTCACTGCCAGCTCTTCATCCACAAAATCTAACGCCATATCTTTACCTGCAACATCTTCCACGACCTTCTCATCCATAACATCTACCGCTACGCCTTCATCCACACCCGCAATATCTGCTGCCATCTCTTCACCTACAACGTCTACTGCCGCCTCTTCACCCAGCACATCTACTGCCACCTCTTCACCCACAATATCTATCACCACCTCTTCACCAACAACATCTGTCTCCATGTCTTTTGGGACAACATCTACCGCCGCCTCTTCACCCAGCACATCTACTGCCACCGCTTCACCGACAACAGTGTCTGCCATCGCCTCACAAATTTCTACCGCTACCTCTTCCCACACCACATCTACTGCCATCTCTTCACCCACAACATTTGTCACCTCATCACTTGCAACATCTTCAGCCACCTTTTCACCTACAACAGGAAGTGTCACGCCAATATCTTCCACAAACTCACAAACATCTGTAACTACCAATGCAAACATTACAACAATACCAGCTTCAGCAACCACACCAGCAATTATATCAAAGTCTACAACTCCAAAATCGTCCGCAACTACACATGTGATTGCAACATCTTGTGAGTATTGTGGTTATCTGCCACCGCCTAATATTTGTTTTCTTTTGTGGCTGTGGTATGTGTCTAGACTAGACCAAATACCGGCACCTCAAATTCAGTAGGATTAGAAATACTTCAATGAAGAAAACTCTATTTTTAGACAAGAAGGTTTTGGCCGAAGTACATGTTATACAAATACACTTTCTGTCGAGCTACATATTCTGCAACAATTTGCGAAGGGCACCATTTATTATTGTAATTATGAACATCAGCTAAACTGTTCTATTTTTTGGCGAGTGTTTTGCAGGTGATCAGTTTTATTGTTTACCTCGAACACCGTCGTCACATGACAGAAATCAATCAAAGAAATCATGAACTGATGAGGTCAGTTATTGCGATCTTTGCTTTATTTTAGGTGGTAGGCTGGATGGGAAGATTTTGTTGAGTCTGACACATACCTGGTCGTTGGCGTGACTTAGCGAAAATTAGATATAAAATAATGCAAAATGCCGAGAGTACTCTCGCATCAGGCATTATTTGAGAGAGCTCTGAAGTGGTTACTAGTAATTATGATGTTTGCATATTTGCTTGCTTCAAAATCAATTCAATTTCATCATTTTGTTGTTTTAACTATTTCTGGCATAACACGCATATTTGTGTTCAAAGTTTTGTTATAATCTGAGTGTCAGCAAGCCAAACCACGTCCAACATCTTCTGCTACTCCTTCTCTTCTCCCTCAATAATTTGAAGGAAACCGATATAGTGGTGTGAATGTTCACAAACATCAGATACCCTAAGGCCTGCAAGCGCTCCTGATATCCTGTATAGTAAAGGGCTTTTCGATCCGGCAAAGTAATCTGGTAAATAGCAAAAAGGCGTATGGATATAAATATGTTACTCTAATGATTTACCACACTTTGGTATCATTCATAAAGAAGCCTTTCACAATTTAGATGCATACGTACTATTGTTTATTGCCCATATCAGTGTGTGTGTGTGTGTGTGTGTGTGTGTGTGTGTGTGTGTGTGTGTGTGTGTGTATGTGTGTGTGTGCGTGTGTGCGCGCGCGCGCGCGTATGCGTGCGTGCGTGCGTGCGTGCGTATTTTTTATATTTTTTTGAGACAGTGTGGATGAAATTGATTTTGGCATTCTTGTATATTATTGGTTTGCTTGTTCTGCTGTTCAAACACATTTGATAATGTGTATATTTTTTGCTTGCGTGACTTCTTGAAGGCCAGCTACTGCTGTCACAAGCTTATTGAAATCAATGTTGATTAAAAAACACGATGACATTGCTTACTTTTAATATTGTGCGTCCAAAGAGGGATCACTTGCTTTGTGTTCTCGATAACGTTGCTTTTATCTCCGCTGGACCAATCTGATTTTGCCTATATCTGATTTTACTTGTGCTGCTGTCATAGCCTACGCATCTGAAAAGAGCAAAATTGCAACGTGGCTACGGATTGATAATGTAAAGTGGGTATTTTTAAAAAGTGTATTGTAGATGCTTTCTGAAATTTTATTTTTGTCACTACAAGAAATTATATTTTTGAATATATTTCTGAAGGTAACAATAACTTATGGTTGTGTTTATTATTGCAATATGGATGCTGTTTAGGACACCGCTTGCTAATACTCTATAAATGCTACTTTCTTAGATAGCTCCATTTTAATTTTAATGAATCTGAGATAGTAAGTGTGATCCAGCCCATTTTGAATGTCAGAAAGTTCTAAGGTCGAAACACTTGCTAGACGTGGGTATCGTCTTTAGTGGTCATCTGTTGCCTAGTTCTCCAAATAAGATATTTATTTCCCTGTCTGTTTTCAAAGACTAAGCAGATGAATCAATGCAGTTCTCTTTCACAACTGCTCAAAATACCCAGTATGTGTATAGAGGAAAGCATATTATTTCTTAATACTTTCAGCTTAAACTGGAACAATTGTCCTACAGTTTTGCTTGATCATTCAAGATGTTTTGCATAACCATGATCCTGCATTGCAATCTTCAGACAAAAGTGCCATGTCCTGCAGGTTCATTTTAAACGCCCTCTAATTTGTGTTGTAGAGAGGCGGCACTGCCGTGTGGCTTATAAGTTATCTGTCTAAAGAATGTCTATGATTTTTGGGCTCGATCCCCAAAATCGTACAATTTGTACTATGTTGTCCTTGTGAGAGACACTTCGCGCCCTTTTCCCCCACTCCACTTAGGTATGAATGAGTACCTGACTAACTTTATTATGGGTTTCACTTTTTATACTGTGTATTTACATGTATAATGTGTACTGTGTGTGTCTCAGGAATGAGATGCATAACACTACATGCATTGTAAAACAGTCTTCCTAAGTATGGCTGTAGAATAAAATGATGTGGTCAGTGATGTGGTCGAAGGTGGTTTCGAGGCGGTAGAAGTTGCAGCGTACAGTTTGATGCATCTTAGTGTTATATTCACTAATCACCAAATACAAAACAAGGCATGAATTGCGAAAAATGGTGTTTATATTGCTAGTATGAAATTTGTGGTTCTCACTGGGAAAATAATCAGCAGTGTTGCTGTTTTAATGACGATGACTTAATGCATCGTATGTAAGTTTCTGTTCGGCCTCCCAAGTCCAAGGCTAGACAGGATCAAACACACTCATATCATAATTGTTTGAAATTGTTATGGTAATTTTATAATCACCCTGTTTTTCAGCTCCTCCTTGTCAGATGGTAAGATATCCAGGCGTAACTGGAAATCTGGACGATTATAACGTGCAAGGGCCAGGCCTTGACCTTTCAGTAAGTGAATTGGGAAACCTTTCAATATCATTATTTGCCCAATTTGTAAAACTGATTTTCTCCATCTTGTAGTTTTCACCCTTATGACTTCAACCGCTTTCCTCCATTTTGTAGTTTTCACCCTTATAACATCTAATACGTTTGAGACCATCTTTGTTGTACGCTGAAGAGCTTACAAGAGACTTTGGAAATACAACTCATTTTGGTCAAGTCCCTCTTTGTGACACACTTTGATAAGATATAATACATAAATTATATGAAATACTTACTTCAGTTTGGAACTAAATGCCATGTCGATATACATGGTGAGTATGAGTAGTGCAATATTGTAAAAGGAGATTATATCAGAACCTATATAGTTAACAAAACAGTGTGTCCAATGTAAAGTATAGCGGGAGTAGAGAGGACGGGAATAAGGAAGAGGAGGCACATCTTTGGAACTACACTAAACTTGCTAACCTCACTCCTTAGTTTTCAGCAATAAAGAAAATGGGCGTGGACATTTAGAGAAGATAACCTATTAAGAACTGAACTGCAGCACATAAATAAAGCCAGCGAATTACCTGATTAGAGCTAACAAGCAAACAGAAAACAGGTTCATGGTCCTTGTGTGATTTTGAAGTTTAATGTCACTCACATTATAAATTTGAATCTTTCCATGATAGTTAAATGTTATAGCTCAATAACGAAACCTTACGGTCAAAACGTATTTCTTTTGGCTTTTTTTTTCCAGACTTGTGAGGCTAACTGTTTAGCCAGCCCGTCATGTCAGGCAGCGGAATACAGAATAGAATTTGGGATCGCTAACTGTTACTATGCGTTAGGGACTCTTAGAACATCCAACGATGCTTCGGCGACAATAACCAGAAAAGAATGTGTGGGATCATCAACAATAGCAGGTACACCCACATCTCCAGCCTTATCAGTGACTGTCTTCTTTTCATCCACAACGCCCATTTAACATCTACGATCACCTTATTTACTATGATCATTTCATCAACAGCATGTACTGCTAGTACTGTAATCACAAAAAAATCATCAAAACACACACTACCGCCACAACATCTACAGCGACCATAATGCACACATTCCTGAAGAACCATCGGCATCGTTTCAACTCTGAGGTCTTTGGAAGACCATGCTGTATATCGAAGCCATCAACATTGAACAGTGTCAAATACATACATCTTCATCTAAATTACGGTATTTATTTCCCTTCTTCCCGCCATTGTCTACCACACCCCGCATGCACCACGTTTCATTGAAAGATGCGGTGCTATTCAGGTTCTCTGCTGAGAGATGAAGTTCTTTTATTTTGATATGAGATGATCAGGTGTTTGCAGTAAAGTCCGTGAATTGCGATAGCAGTATGTGTTTGGCAATATAATATGTGATATCAAAATTTCGATATCTCGATAGTCACTTTCGATATTCAATATGAATGTATTACATGTCAAAAGGGTACAGGTATAATGTACCGAATTAAGCAGGATGATATAATATTGGAAGGTGTGACTTCGCTATTAAGTCCAGTCTTTGCGGCTAGCAGTCGAGATCCTTTGGTTGGACTCACCGTTTTTTATTGTTTTACTGTATAAATTGCAACAACAACAACATCAACAACAACAACAACAACAACAAAACAACAATGACAACAGCAATAACAACCAGTCATTGTGAGTTTCATTTCCCCTACCCTTCGTCCCTTTCCATAGCCGGCCATTCATACTTATGGAATTTCTATCATTCAACAGCTACTCAGGGTTATCTTATCCTGATAATCTTTTGTTGCCTCCCTCTCCAAGTTAAAAAGTTCCTTATATGTCTTTCAGATATTAAACAGATAAATTCACGTATTTCTCTCTCACGACTCCTCTCCTCCAAATTACCCCATGTCTATATAAATAAGTACCTGGCTTTTGAGGTGGGAGACCATTACATTGCACCGCTGCGACGAGCGATGACATTTCCATTTCTGATAGTGTGCATTTATTTATATGTACAGCGTAACTTGTTTTACGTTTATTACTATTGAGATCCAGAACACCGCATAACATTGGTAAATAAAAGTCCTATTTTTATTTAGAGTTTCATATTTTCTGAGCATTTACACAACCACACTTCAGTGCAACACAACTTTCATTTTAATTAAGCAAACAGCTGCAGCTCCGTGCATTTAGCAGCTCACTGATTCTTTCGTACGTAGTCAGAAATCGTTGTGTAAATAGTTGAAATTATGAAATATCCCATCAGCCACATCGACACCGACACCATCAACAACGATGGTGACAACAATTGTGCCCATAACGCCATCAGCAACTTTGACGTCGACTCCTTTATTTACTACAACGTCAACAGCTACAACCACTTCAACACCAGCAGTAAGGACAAGCTTGCCGACAACAAGTGAGTAGAGTTTGCTTCTGCTTAATTTGTCTTTAGGCTTATAGAAGTTACTTAGAGTAAGTAACCTTATGATCTTCCACAAAACTTTCACCTTCTTTACACTCACAAAACCTATTACCGTGCCAACATCCACAACACCTACTGCCACCTCTTTTGCCACAACACCAACTGGCACCCCCTTTACCAAGATTCAGGCAGGTTTATTAGCTCATGACAACATGACATATGAGCATCGAAAAATTATTGCAAAATACTATATAATAAGCAACAATGATACCATATCATTCTCGCCCATCTGTCTCGACTTGCCCGTCTACTACAATGGTCGAGATTTGTTAATGGTTAGCGATTTTGAAACGTGTTCTGTGTTGTTGAAATTTCACAAATGTAGATTAATATCCTGTTTCATATATTGAGAAGGATCAGTTATTCCGCTTTAGTCATCTTACTGTATACTGAAAATCTACAGCGAACAAGGGACCAGTGTCAACAACAGTTGCAACTACTACAACCACTATAGCCACAACACCTACTGCTATCTTTTCACCCCCAACACTGACTGCCACTTCTACACCTACAACATCTTTTGATAAAACTTCGCTTGCACCATCTATTCTCAGCTCTTCACCAACAAAAACTACTTCCACCACGTCGCCTGCAAAAACTACCGACATATCTTCATTACTTACAATCTCTACATCGGACTCTTCTCCCACAGTGCCTACTTCAACCACCATACACCTTATAGCTACGTCTTCATCCACAAGTCATCTAAAAACGTCTTCCCCCACAACATATACTGCCACATCCTCACTCATGACATCTGGTGTCACGTCTTCCCCTAAAACGTCTGCTGTGACCTTTTCATCAACACCAGCCATTCCCATTTCTTTACCCACAACGTCTGCCGCCACCTCTTCATCCACAACATCTACCGACACCTCTTCACCAACATCATCTACCATCTCTTCACCCACAA
>JAWQUT010000062.1:2497930-2514611 GCA_033807755.1 Ellobium chinense
TGTGTGTGTTTGTGTGCGTGCGTGTGCGCGTGCGTGCGTGCGTGCGTGCGTTTGTTTGGTTGCTAGTTTGTTTTTGAAACAGTGTGGAGGAAATTAGTTTTGTCATTCTTGTATATTATTGGTTTAATTGTTCTGCAGTTCAGACACATTTAATAGTGTGTATATTTTCTGCTTGCTTGACTTCTTGAAGGGCAGTTACTGCTGTCACAAGATTATTGAAATCAATGTTGATTTGAAATTACGATGGCATTGCTTACTTTTAATGTTGTGCGTCCAAAGAGGGATCACTTGCTTTGTGCTCTCGATAACGTTGCTTTTATCTTTGCGTGATCAATCTGATTTTGCTTACATCTGATTTTACTTGTGCTGCTGTCATAACCCACGCATCTAACAGAAACAAAATTGCAACGTGGCTACTGATTGAAAATGTAAAGTGGGTACTTTTTCAAAGTGCACTGTAGATGCTTTCTGAATTTTTATTTTGGTCGCTACAAGAAAGTATATTTTTGAATATATTTCTGAATGTAACAGTAATTTATGGTTGTGTTTATTATTGCAATTTGGATGCTGTTTAGGACACCGCTTGCTATTACTCTATAAATGCTACTTTCTTAGATAGCTCCATTTTAATTTTAATGAATCTGAGATAGTAAGTGTGGTCCAGCCCAATTTGAATGTCAGAAAGTCCTAAGGTCGAAACACTTCCTAGACGGGGGTATCGTCTTTAGTGGTCATCTGTTGCCTAGTTCTCCAAATAAGATATTTATTTGTCTGTCTGTTTTCAAAGACTAAGCAGATGAATTTAATGCAGTTCTCTTTCACAACTGCTCGAAATATCCAGTATTTTTATAGGAGGAAAGCATATTATTTTAAACAATATTTTCAGCTTAATCCGCAACACATGTCCTACAGTTTTGCTTGATCACTCAGGATGTTTTGCATAACCGTAATTCTGCATTGCAGTCTTCAGACGGAAGTGCCAAGTCCTCCATGTTCAGTTTAAAAGCCTTCTAATTTGTGTTGTAGAGAGGCGGTATTGTGGTGTGAGTTGTGAGTTGTCTATCTAAAGACTGTCTCTGAAGTTTATGATTTTTGGGCTCGATCCCCAAATCGTACAATTTGTACTATGTTGTCCTTGTGAGAGACACTCCGCACCCTTTTCCCCCACTCCACTTAGGTGTAAATGAGTACCTGACTGACTTTATTATAGGTTTCACTTTTTATACTGTGTATTTACATGTATAATGTGTACTGTATGTGCTTCAGGAATGAGATGCATAACACTACATGCATTGTAAAACAGTCTTCCTACGGGAGAAACTAAAGCCTCTATTTTAATAATAATTTTCATAGTTTCTGAATAATTACACATTCATACAATGAATATAGTATCAAATTACCTTTTAATCAAACATCACAAATAACTTCTTTCACAAATACGAGACACCAAGTGTCTCGCTGGTTACTTGCTTTCTTGAAAGGAATAGCTGTTTTGTTTTTTATAAATATTTTAAATTATGAAATATCCCACCAGCCACGTCAACACCGACACCGACACCAACAACAACGATTGTGACAACAACCGTGCCTACAACACCATTCACAACTCCTTCAACTACGTCAGCATCAACTGCTACAACGGCCAAAACACCAGCAATAACGAAAAGTTTGCCAACAATAGGTGAGAACATTTTGCTTCTGTTTATTTTTTGATGTTTCTAAGAGTTTGTTAGATTTACATATTATTCGGTAAACCTCGTATTGAGAAAAAATAATTTGGATATTTAATTTTCGTTAGTCGATAGAAATACTTTCATGTCTATTCTTTATAATCGAAATGAGGGATTCATAGTCAAGGCCTTAAACATGAACGTATAAGAATTCAAACAATCTTACTTAAGTAAATAATAATTATATCGTAGAACATCACTTGAAAAGGGTATTTCCATCATCACACTGGTGTTGCAGCTAGGCAGTAAAAAAAGGTAACAATGTTAGCAGCTGCCATACCGGAAGCCAACACAACGACAGTACTTATAACAGTCGCATAAAGATACCTGACTAGGCTACACTAACAATAACAACCATTATAATAGTCAGGCATCTTAAAACAAGTAGTAAACCTGTTCTTCCAACAATAACCAGTATAGTATCAACGCCACCATCTTCAGCTACCACAGGGACGCCTTCATTACTCTTTTTACCGTTACTATAACAATTGCACCGACAAGAACACATCTAGATTGTTTTATCATTGACATCGTGCATGTTTCATTTGTTTCCTCTTTAACAACAGCAACCACATCACTTCGAACAGCTACAACGACAGCAAGTACAACAACGATGTCAACAATGGCGTCATCGACACCAGTCACAACACCAATGACTCTTTCAAGTACAGCAACAACAACAGTGTCATCGACGCGTGAGAAATTCACTTGTATACTTCTGTTACTTAAAAAAAAAATGTAACGTCTGTGAAGGAGAAGAGTCTAGGAATTTGCCACTGATAGAAGCAATACATTCATATCCATAAAATCCTGTATTTAAGAGCCTGTGGATATCGTAATATGAAATGAACCATTACTAATCCTTGCAGTTTTTGCCCCATTTGTCCAGGTAAACAGCTTTCTGCAATGTTTGCCGTGTTTTAAAATAAGCTTATGCCTCAGTGGAGAGTATTACTGCAAAAGGCGTTCATTGCCATGGATAAACTCTATTCGACTTTTTGTCGCCCGGAGTTAGAGAACTTCGTCAAGCATGTGTGCTTATAATATGGAACTGGTGAAGAGATGGCGGTGGTCTGATATTACAATATCTGTAAAAGTATGACTGCAGAATAAAATGATGTGGTCAGTGATGTGGTCGAAGGTGGTTTTGAGGCGGTAGAAGTTGCAGCGTAGAGTTTGATGTGTGTCAGTGTTATATTCACTAATTACTAAATATAAAACAAGCCATGAATTGTGAAAAATGTTGTTTATATTGCTGGTATGAGATTCGTGGTTTTCACTGGCAAAATAATCAGCAGTGTTGTTGTTTTAATGACGATGACTTACTGCATGGCATGTTAGTTTCTGTTCGGCTTCCCAAGTCCAAGCTTCCTTCAACAAACTGTTGTCAGCCTGCAGTTTAACCTCTGCAAGTCAGCCTTAACGCCCAGTCTTAGACAGGATCAAACACACTCATACTTGTTTGAAATTGTTATGGTAATTTTATAATCACCCTGTTTTTCAGCCCCTCCTTGTCAAATGGTGAGATATCCAGGCGTAACTGGAAATCTGGACGATTATAACATGCAAGGGCCAGGCCTTGACCTTTCAGTAAGTGAATTGGGAAACCTTTCAATATCATTATTTGCCCAATATTTAAAACTGATTTTCTTCATCTTGTAGTTTTTCACCCTTATGACTTCAAACGATTTCCTCCATTTTGTAGTTTTCACCCTTATAACATCTAATACATTTAAATTGAGTCCATCTTTGTTGTACATTGAAAAGCTTATAAGAGACTTTGGAAATACAACTCATTTTGGTCAAGTCCCTCCTTGTGACACACTTTGATAAGATATAATATATAAATTATATGAAATACTTACTTCAGTTTGGAACTAAATGCCATATCGATATACATGGTGAGTATGAGTAGTGCAATATTGTAAAATGAGATTATATCGGAACCTATATAGTTAATAAAACAGTGTGTCCCACGTAAAGAATAGCGTGAGTAGAGAGGACGGGAATAGGGAAGAGGAGGCACATCTTTGGAACTACACTAAACTTGCTAACCTCACTCGTTAGTTTTCACCAATAAAGAAAATAGGCGTGAGTATTTAGAGAAGATAACCTATTAAGAACTGAATTGCAGCACATAGATAAAGTCAGCGAATCACCTGACTAGAGCTGACAAGCAAACAGAAAACAGGTTCATGGTCCTTGTGGTGTGATTTTGAAGTTTAATGTCACTCACATTATAAATTTGAATCTTTCCGTGATAATTAAATGTTATAGCTCAATAACGAAACCTTACGGTCAAAATGTATTTCTTTTGGCTTTTTTTCCAGACTTGTGAGGCTAACTGTTTAGCCAGCCCGTCATGTCAGGCAGCGGAATACAGAATAGAATTTGGGATCGCTAACTGTTACTATGCGTTAGGGACTCTTAGAACATCCAACGATGCTTCGGCGACAATAACCAGAAAAGAATGTGTGGGATCATCAACAATAGCAGGTACACCCACATCTCCAGCCTTATCAGTGACAGTCTTTTTTTCATCCACAACGCCCATTTAACATCTACGATCACCTTATTTACTATGATCATTTCATCAACAGCATGTACTGCTAGTACTGTAATCACAAAAATTACCAAAACACACACTACCGCCACAACATCTACAGCGACCATAATGCACACATTCCTGAAGAACCATCGGGCATCGTTTCAACTCTGAGGTCTTTGAAAGACCATGTTGTATATCGAAGTCATCAACATTGAACAGTGTCAAATACATACATCTTCATCAAAATTACGGTATTTATTTCCCTTCTTCCCGCCATTGTCTACCTCACCACATTTCATTGAAAGATGCGGTGCGATTCAGGTGCTCCGCTGAGAGATGAAGTTCTTTTATTTTGATATGAGATGATCAGGTGTTTGCAGTAACGTCCGTGAATTGCGATAGGAGTATGTGTTTTGCAATATAATATGCATTATCAAAATTTTGACATCTCGATAGTCACTTTCGATATTCAATATGGGTGTTCTACATGTCAAAAAAGTACACGTATAATGTACCGAATTAAGCAGGGTGATAAAATATTGGAAGGTGTCACTTCGCTATTAAGTCCAGTCTTTGTCACTAGCAATCGAGATCCTTTTGTTGAACTCAACATTACTGTATAAATTGCAACACAACAACAACACCAACAACAACAATATCAGCAGCAACAACCATTTATTGTGAGTTTTATCTACCCTACCTTCGTCCCTTTCCACAGCTGGCCATTCATACTTATGGAAGTACTATTATTCAACAGATTCTGTGTATATTAATGTTGTCTTTTAGTTACTAGGCACATGAATTAACTCAATTCATTCTCAGTCATCAGAAGAATACCTGGAAGTCATGCTACTCAGGGTTATCTTATCCTGGTAATCCTTTGTTGCCTTCCTCTCCAGGTTAAAAAGTTGCTTATCTGTCTTTCAAATATTAGGCAGATAAATTCACGTATTTCTCGCTCACGACTCCTCCCCTCCAAATTACTCCATGTCTATATAAATAAGTACCTGGTTTTTGAGCTGGGGGACCATTACGGTTCACTGCTGCGACGAGCAATGACATTTCCACTTTAATAGTGTGCATTTATTTATATCTACAATGAATATTGTTTTACATTTATTACTAATGAGATCCAGAACACTGCATAACATTGGTAAATAAAAGTCCTAAATTTATTTAGTTTCATAATTTGCTAGCATTTACACAACCACACTGTCAGTTCAACACAACTTTCATTTTAATTAAGCAAACAGTTGCAGCACATTAACTTTTATTTCGTAAATACCGTGCACTTAGTGGCTCACTGATTCTTTTGTACGGAGTCAGAAATAGTTATGTAAATAGTTGAAATTATGAAATATCCCATCAGCCACGTCGACACCGACATCATCAACAACGATGATGACATCTATTGTGCCCATAACGCCATCAACAACTGTGACGTCGACTCCTTTATTTACTACAACGTCAACAGCTACAACCACTTCAACACCAGCAGTAAGGACAAGCTTGCCGACAACAAGTGAGTAGAGTTTGCTTCTGCTTAATTTGTCTTTAGGCTTCTAGAAGTTACTTAGTGTGAGTAACCTTATGATCTTCCACAAAAACTTTCACCTTCTTTACACTCACAAAACCTATTACCATGCCAACATCCACAACACCTACTGCCACCTCTTTTGCCACAACACCAACTGGCACCCCCTTTACCAAGATTCAGGCAAGTTTATTAGCTCATGACAACATGACACATGAGCGTCCAAAAATGATCGCAAAATACTATATAATAAGCAACAACATAAACAAATAACAATGACAATGGCGGATGTAAATGTAACAAAACAACTCTAATCCCCCGAGGGCACTGCATTATATAGATATATTTGACAAAAAAATCGAAATGTATTGATACTATCTAAAGGTCTTTACTATAGGTTGTAGATTTCAGCGGGTTCCAAAAGATCAACTATAACCCTGTATCCATAATACATACTTCACATTTACCGCCACCGCTACATTTACAACACCCACTGTCACTCCTTTCGCACCAGCACTCACCGCAACCCCTATTACCATAACACCACTTACTTCCTTTTCGACGACAAAACCCTTTACCACCTCTAGATTCACTTTGTTTGCTCTACAAACAGAACATATATTCACAACACTCATTATCACCTATATAATCATATCATCTACTCCCATCTCAATTCCACACCACTAGCTACCACCTTTTCTATCAAAACATTTATTGATAGTACGCCCACAATATAACTATTCCCTCTGCATCCACAATACTTTTTGGTGCCCCAATCTCCACAACACCTTTACTACAGTCTCTAAATCCACAGTATCTTCAGTCCCCCCTACCACTACAAAGTTACTGCCGCCTCAATGTCCACAACAATACTTACTGACCCCTCCACACCCACTTGATCTAATGTCACCTCTACCTCTATATGTACAATATCAACTGTAATCTCCTCCCCCACAACACTTATGATCACCGCTATATTCATAACATTCCCTGCCACCTTTAACAGCACAACGCGTGCTGCCACAACGCCCATAACTCATCTACCTCAGAAGCATCTACTCTTACCTCAACGGCCACCGCACCTGCTACCACTTCTACATCCAGAATACCTACTGGCACCTACACAGCCACAATATACACTGCCACCTTTACATCCACAACACCGACTGTCTCCTCCACAACCACAACACCTATTGTCACGTCTACGTCTTCAATTCCTACTGCCACTTTCAGGCACCACACTCACTGTTATCACTCCCTCTGCGACACATGTTGTTATCTCTATGCTACCCACTTTTACAGCCAGAACATCTTTTGTGGTCTCTATTGCGATGACTCCTTCTACAACATCTATCTCTACCCTCTGAACATCCATACCTTCCTCAAACATGGGGCCATCTCCACCATCTAATGCAAACATGACACCTGCTAACGAACGAGCGATGAGTATTCTCGCAGATATCATTTCGGACTCTTACAATTCAAGCCTAAGCAAAGCATGCTGTGACTATGAACACCGAGTTTATGCAGCACGACTGAACTTTATTTTCAAGGATAAGGATCTTTTATTAAACGTTGCTATGCGAAATTAATGGTAATTCGACAGCATCGATAGTTCCAAGGCATTTGGTAGTAATTATTTGTATTGATTGGAAAATTCCAGCATCCACGCCAATTTCGACAACAACAACAATGTCGACCACAAGGCCAACAACTTCAGCTTCAGCTGTGACCTCCAAAGCTTCAAGTACCTTCACGCCAACGATTATCACAAATACAACATCTGGTGTGATAAGTGCCACAGGAACAAGTAAGTATATTTTATTTTTGTTGAGATTTCCTTCAATTTTTTTAGTTTCCAATACCTACTTCAATCTTTTGGCAGCTTTAAATATACCGATCAGCTTCATCCAACCCCCCCCCCCCCCCCCCNCTCCGTAGCTCAGTACTCAAAATCCTGTATGGGAAGTGTCATAAGTGTAAAAGGGGGTTAAGTAGTGTTCAGAATCCACACATGTAGATATAATTTTATGCCTCATGCACGACCATCCTATTCGAATTTAGTCATCATATTTTAATACTGAAAATCTGCAGCAAACAAGGGACTAGTGTCAACAACAGTTACAACAACTACAACAATACACCCACAACACCTCCCGCTAATACTTCACCTGCAACATCAACTGCCAGCTCTTCAACCACTAATGTTATAACAACCTCTCCATCCACCACACTTACTGCAGCGTCTACAGCCTCAACACTCTCTGGCTCCTCCATTGCCACAACGACTGGTGAAACTACTGCAACAACAACAACAACAGCTTCTGTGACTTCTACGGCCACACCTACCGTAACCCCCACAGTTACAGAACCAACTGGGACCCTTACATCGACATCACCAGCTGTAATAAGTACCCCAGTAACAAGTAAGCACAGTTTTCATTTTGTCAGCATTTCTTTTAGTAGTACATATATCATTAAACTATTTGTTCCACTACCCAGATATTGTTTCAGGTCTAAATGATACCTTATCATTCTCGCCCATCTGTCTCGACTTGCCCGTCTACTACAATGGTCGAGATTTGTTAATGGTTAGCGATTTTGAAACGTGTTCTGTGTTGTTGAAATTTCACAAATGTAGATTAATATCCTGTTTCATATATTGAGAAGGATCAGTTATTCCGCTTTAGTCATCTTACTGTATACTGAAAATCTACAGCGAACAAGGGACCAGTGTCAACAACAGTTGCAACTACTACAACCACTATAGCCACAACACCTACTGCTATCTTTTCACCCCCAACACTGACTGCCACTTCTACACCTACAACATCTTTTGATAAAACTTCGCTTGCACCATCTATTCTCAGCTCTTCACCAACAAAAACTACTTCCACCACGTCGCCTGCAAAAACTACCGACATATCTTCATTACTTACAATCTCTACATCGGACTCTTCTCCCACAGTGCCTACTTCAACCACCATACACCTTATAGCTACGTCTTCGTCCACAAGTCATCTAAAAACGTCTTCCCCCACAACATATACTGCCACATCCTCACTCATGACATCTGGTGTCACGTCTTCCCCTAAAACGTCTGCTGTGACCTTTTCATCAACACCAGCCATTCCCATTTCTTTACCCACAACGTCTGCCGCCACCTCTTCATCCACAACATCTACCGACACCTCTTCACCAACATCATCTACCATCTCTTCACCCACAACTAGCACAACCTCCTCATCAATAACATCTACCGCCACGTCTTCATCCACATTATCTACCGCAACATCTTCCCCTACAACAACTACCGCTACCTTCTCACCCACATCTCTTACCACCTCTTCACCCACAACAGCTTCTCCCACTTCTTCACCGACACAATCTACCGACACTTCTTCACCCACATCATCTACCGCTACCTCTTCCTCCATCACATCCGCTACCTTCTCTTCACCCACAACATCTAGCACAACCTCCTCACCAATAACATCTACATCCACATTATCAACCGGAACTTCTTCATCGACAACTACCGTTACCTTCTCACCCACATCTGTTATCACTCCTTCACCTGCAACAGCTCCTGCCACTTCTTCAACCACACAATCTACCGACACATTTTCACCCACATCATCCTCCGACATCTTTTCACCCGCATCATCTACCGCTACCTCTTCCCCCACCACATCTGCTATCATCACTTCAATGACAACATCTACCGACACCTTTTCATCCACATTATCTACCACTCTCTTTTCCTCCAATGCATCTGCCACCATCTCTTCAGGCACAACATCTCGCACAACCTCCTCATCTATAACATCCACCGCCATGACTTCATCCCCAATATCTACCGCAACCTCTTCACCGACAACAACTAATGCTACCTTCTCACCCACATCTACTACCATCCCTTCACCCACAACAGCTCCTGCCAGTTCTTCAACCACACAATTTACCGACACCTCTTTACCCACATCATCTACCACTACCTCTTCCCCCACCACATCTGCTATCATCTCTTCACCCTCAACATCTAGCACAACCTCCTCACATATAACATCTACCGCTACGTCATCATCCACAATATCTATAGCAACCTCCTTACCGACAACAACTACCGGTACCTTCTCACCCACATCTGTTACCACCCCTCCACCGACAACCTCTACTGCCACTTTTTCACCGACAGCATCTACCGACATCTCTTCACCCACATCATCTACCGACATCTCTTCACCCGCATCATCTACCGCTCACTCTTCCTCTACGACATCTCCTACCATCACTTCACTGACAACATCTATCGACACCTCTTCAGCCACATCATCTACCGCTGTCTCTTCCTCTACCACATCTGCTACCATCTCTTCACCCACAATATCTAGTACAACCTCCTCATCCATAGCATCTACCGCCACGTCTTCATCCACAATACCTACCGCAATCTCTTCACCTACAAGAACTACCGCTTCCTTCTCACCCACATCTACTACGACCTCTTCATCCACAACAGCTCCTGCCACTTCTTCAACCACACAATCTACCGACACCTCTTTACCCACATCATCTACCACTACCTCTTCCCCCACCACATCTGCTATCATCCCTTCACCCTCAACATCTAGCACAACCTCCTCACCTATAACATCTACCGCCATGTCTTCATCCACAATATTTACAGCAACCTCTTCTGTTACCACTCCTTCCCCGACAACCTCTACTACATCTACCGACACCTCTTCAGCCACTTTATCTACCGCTGTCTCTTTCTTTACCACATCTGCTACTATCTCTTCACTCACAACATCTAGCACAACCTCCTCACCTTTTGCATCTCCCGCCACGTCTTCCTCCACGATATCTCCCGCAACCTCCTTACCTACAACAACTAACGCTACCTTTTCACCCATAACTGTTACCACCTCTTCATCCACAACAGCTCCTGCCACTTCTTCACCTACACAATCCTTTGACACCTCTTTACCCACATCATCTACCGCTACCTCGTCCTCCACCACATCTGCTACCATCTCTTCACCCACAACATCTACCGCCACATCTCTACCTATAACATTTACTGCCACCTCTTTACCTACAACATCTGCTACCACCGCCTCACCCATAACATCTACTGCCACCTTATCGCCGACAATAGTTACTTCCACCTCTTCACCGAGAACATCTATCTTCACCTCTTTATTCACCACATCTACTGCCCCATCTTCTTCAACAACAGCTACTGCTATTTCTTCAACGACAACATCTGTCGCCACCTCTTCATCTACCACGTCTACCCCCATTTCTTCATCCACCATATCTTTACCCATAATATCTACCGCCACGTCGTCATCCGTAACATCTCCCACAACATTTTCACCTATAACCTCTACTACCATCTCTTCACCCACAACATCTACCGCCACCTCATTACCGGCAACAAGTACCGCCACCTCTTCACCGACAACATCTACCAGCACTTCTTCAACCACAATGTCGACTTTTACAACTATCACAACATCTACTGCCGTCTCTTTACCTACATCATCTGCTACTACCGCCTCAGCCATAACATCTACCCCTACCTCTTCACCCACCATATCTACTGCCACCTCCTCACTTACCGCGACTTCTTCACCTACAACGTCTACGACCACCTTTTCACCCACAACATCTACCTCCACCTCATTACCGACAACAGCTACCACCATCTCTTCATCCACAACATCGGCTGACACGTCTTCACCGACAACAGCCACTGCGACGTCCTCACCCATAATATCTAGTGATACTTCGTCACCCACAAAATCTGCTGCCACCTCTTCACCGACAACAAGTACTTCCACCTCTTTATCGACAGCATCTACCAGCACTTTTTCACCCACAATGACGACCTCTACAATTATCACAACATCTACTGCAACCTCTTTACCTACAACATCTGCAACCACCGCATCTTCCAAAACATCTACCCCCACCTCTTCATCCGCCATAACTACTGCCACTTCCTCACCCACAGCATCTACCGCGATCTCTTCACTTACAACATCTGCTACCACATCTTCACCCACAACATCGGCTGACACGTCGTCACCGACAACAGTTACTGCCATTTCTTCACCCACAACATCTACTGCCACATCTTCCTCTACAACAGCTACTGCCACTTCTTTACCCACAACATCTACTGCCACATCTTCCTCTACAACAGCTACTGCCACTTCTCCAAAAACAACATCAGTTGCTTCCTCTTCACCCATAATATCTTCTGTCACGTCGTCATCCGTAACATCTCCCACAAAATTTTCAACTATAACCTCTACTACCACCTCTTCACCCACAACATCTACCGCCACCTCATTACCGACAACAGCTACCACCATCTCCTCATCCACAACATCGGGTGACACGTCTTCACCGACAACAGCCACTGCGACGTCTTCACCCATAATATCTAGTGCTACTTCGTCACCCACAACATCTTCTACCTCTTCACCGATAACAAGTACTGCCACCTCCTCGTCGACAGCATCTACCAGCACTTTTTCACCCACAATGACGACCTCTACAATTATCACAACATCTACTGCCACCTCTTTACCTACAACATCTGCTACTACCGCCTCAGCCATAACATCTACCCCCACCTCTTCATCCACCATATCTACTGCCACCTCCTCACTTACATCTACCGCGACTTCTTCACCTACAACGTCTACGACCACCTTTTCACCCACAACATCTACCTCCACCTCATTACCGACAACAGCTACCACCATCTCTTCATCTACAACATCTGCTGCCACATCTTCACCGACAACAGTTACTGGCATTTCTTCACCCACAACATCTACTGCCACATCTTCCTCTACAACAGCTACTGCCACTTCTTCAACAACAACATCAGTTGCTTCCTCTTCACCCATAATATCTACCGCCACGTCGTCATCCGTAACATCTCCCACAACGTTTTCATCTACAACCTCTACTACCACCTCTTCACCCACAAAATCTACCGCCGCCTCATTACCGACAACAGCTACCACCATCTCATCATCCACAACATCGGCTGACACGTCTTCACCGACAACAGCCACTGCGACGTCTTCACCCATAATATCTAGTGCTACTTCGTCACCCACAACATCTTCCACCTCTTCACCGATAACAAGTACTGCCACCTCTTCGTCGACAGCATCTACCAGCACTTTTTCACCCACAAGGTCGACCTCTACAATTATCACAACATCTACTGCCACCTCTTTACCTACAACATCTGCTACCACCGCATCTCCCATAACATCTACCCCCACCTCTTCATCCGCCATATCTACTGCCACCTCCTCACCCACAGCATCTACCGCGATCTCTTCACCTACAACATCTGCTACCACCTCTTCACCCACAACATCGGCTGAACCGTCGTCACCGACAACAGCCACTGCGAAAACCTCGCCCATAATAACAAGTGTTACTTCTTCATCCACAACATCTGCTGCCACCTCTTTACCGACAACAAGTACCGCCACCTCTTCACCGACAACATCTACCAGCACTTCTTCAACCACAGTGTCGACTTTTACAACTATCACAACATCTACTGCCGCCTCTTTACCTACATCATCTGCTACTACCGCATCAGCCATACCATCTACCCCCACCTCTTCATCCACCATATCTACTGCCACCTCCTCACTTACATCTACCGCGACTTCTTCACCTACAACGTCGACGACCACCTTTTCACCCACAACATCTACCTCCACCTCATTACCGACAACAGCTACCACCATCTCTTCATCTACAACATCTACTGCCACATCTTCACCGACAACAGTTACTGGCATTTCTTCACCCACAACATCTACTGCCACATCTTCCTCTACAACAGATACTGCTACTTCTTCAACAACAACATCAGTTGCTTCCTCTTCACCCATAATATCTACCGCCACGTCGTCATCCGTAACATCTCCCACAACGTTTTCATCTACAACCTCTACTACCACCTCTTCACCCACAACATCTACCGCCGCCTCATTACCGACAACAGCTTCCATCATCTCATCATCCACAACATCGGCTGACACGTCTTCACCGACAACAGCCACTGCGACGTCTTCACCCATAATATCTAGTCCTACTTCGTCACCCACAACATCTGTTGCCACCTCTTCACCGACAAGTACTGCCACCTCTTCATCGACAGCATCTACCAGCACTTTTTCACCCACAAGGCCGACCTCTACAATGATCACATCCACTGCAACCTCTTTACCTACAACATCTGCTACCATCGCATCTCCCATAACATCTACCCCCACCTCTTCATCCGCCATATCTACTGCCACCTCCTCACCCACAGCATCTACCGCCATCTCTTCACCTACAACATCTGCTACCACCTCTTCACCCACAACATCGGCTGAACCGTCGTCACCGACAACAGCCACTGCGACAGCCTCGCCCATAATAACTAGTGCTACTTCTTCATCCACAACATCTGCTGCTACCTCTTTACCGACAACAAGTACCGCCACCTCTTCACCGACAACGACTACCAGCACTTCTGCAACCACAATGTCGACTCTTACAACTATCACAACATCTACTACCGCCTCTTTACCTACATCATCTGCTACTACCGCCTCAGCCATAACATCTACCCCCACCTCTTCATCCACCATATCTACTGCCACCTCCTCACTTACATCTACCGCGACTTCTTCACCTACAACGTCTACGACCACCTTTTTACCAACAACATCTACCTCCACCTCATTACCGACACCAGCTACCACCATCTCTTCATCTACAACATCTGCTGCCACATCTTCACCGACAACAGTTACTGCCATTTATTCACCCACAACATCTACTGCCACATCTTCCTCTACAACATCTACAGCCACTTCTTCAACAACAACATCAGTTGCTTCCTCTTCACTCATAATATCTACCGCCACGTCGTCATCCGTAACATCTCCCACAACGTTTTCATCTACAACGTTTACTACTACCTCTTCACCCACAACATCTACCGCCACCTCATTACCGACAACAGATACCACCATCTCATCACCCACAACATCGATTGACACGTCTTCACCAACAACAGCTACCACCATCTCTTCACCCATAACATCTACTGCCTCATCTTCCTCTACAACAGCTACTACCACGTCTTCAACATCATCGGTTACTTCTTCTTCACCTATATCTACCGCAACGTCGTCAACCATAACATCTCCCGCAACGTTTTCACCTACAACCTCTACTACCATCTCTTCACCCACAGCATCTACCGCCACCTCATTACCGACAACAGCTACTACCACCTCTTCACCCACAACATCGGCTGACACGTTTTCACCGACAACAGCCACTGCGATTTCTTCACCCACATCATCTACTGCAACATCTTCCTCTACAACAGCCACTGACACTTCTTTACCGACAATATCTGTTGCCACCTCTTCAACAATCACGTCTACTCTCTCCTCTTCATCTACCACGTCTGCCACCACCTCATCACCCTTAACATCTACCGCCACCTTTCCACCCACTACAACTACTGCCACTTCTTCGCCAACAACATCTATCGTCAGCTCTTCACCCACCACATCTACTGCCACCTCTTCACCAACAACAGTTACTGACATATCTTCACTCACAACATCTACTACCACCTCTTCATCAACAACAGCTACTGCCACTTCTTCACCTACAACATCTGCTACCAGCTCTTCAATCACAACATCCACCGCCACCCCATTTCCGACAACAGCTACCACCACCTCTTCATCCACAACATCGACTGACACGTCTTCACCGACAACAGCTACTGCGTCTTTTTCACCCATAATAAATAGTGCTACCTCGTCACCCACAACATCTGCTGCCACCTCTTCACCGACAACAATTACTGCCACCACTTCACCGACAGTATCTACCAGCACTTTTTCACCCACAATGCCAACTTTTACAACTACCACAACACCAACATCTTTCTCAATCACGGGAACATCTACAGTAAACACTACAAACTCAACACCAATATCGATCCCACCAATCACATCACACTCTACTACTGTAACAACCTCGGCAACTACCAGTGCGAATGCAAATCCATCTTGTGAGTATCCTTATTGATCTGCTAGTGCTTTGTTTTCTTGTTGTTTTATTTTTAAATTTGACTGTAGTATGTGTCTTGTCTCCAGGATTAGCATATTTTGAGAACTCCGTTGTATCGGATTCGATTAGACGTCTTTGTCTTGAAATATCCAGTTGTGTAATTTGTCTCAGTGATTTGAATAGTCATAACAGGAAACCACATTTTACATATCTGGGACACCAGTAATCAGGAGAAAGTCAGTAATTATGTTGGTGCTGTTTGTTCGTCCACAGCACAAACCGCGACGCTACTTATGCTTTTGATGAGATCAGTTAATAACAGAGGACGAATTTCAATGTTCGGTTGTGTAGAAAAATTTTAACACAATAACACTCATTATAATAATATTATTATTCTGTTTTGAATGTTCTATCAATCATGAACCACGCGAGAGAGAGAGAGAGACGATTAATACATGAAGGAAAGCTCATAACACTTTTTTAAGATCATCACTTTAGTTTCTTGAGCATTAAAATGATCTAGAATCAGTTTATTCTGCTGGATCTTGACACATACTTTTTTGTCGTGGGCGGCATTAGGCTGTGGTTACTGCAGGAAATATTCATTGATGCGGTTTCCAGTGCTTTTTTTTTTTTTTGGTTTCCCTTCTGGTTCGACCAAATCTTTACGAATTTGGGTCAGTGATTTCAGTAAACGCTTAATCTTGCTTTTTTTTTTGGTATCTGTCA
>JAWQUT010000063.1:0-31063 GCA_033807755.1 Ellobium chinense
GATGGCTCAAGTGTTCTTAGGTCACGTGACCCAGTGCGGACTCTAGTTAGTATTATAACCTCTTTGGGTCCTCCAGAATTTGAATTTACTATCCTCATGCCTAGGCAAGAATATTACCAGTTGTTCCCCTTGGACCACACTCTAAAACTTCGTCTACATGAAATTTGACCTCTATCCATTTTACTACTATTGTATCTGTCCAGCTGATCATGATGAGTGCCAAAGAACTTTGCGAACAAAAAAGTCAGGAAACTAGAAAAGAAATTCAAACTCTAAAGGTACTCATAAAATAAACTTGATCGCGAAACAGAACAAGGGACCAACACTTTGCACCAAGAAGGCAAGAAATTTGAGTAGGGGTGGTTCAAAATCATGACATTCTTCTGTATATGCTGGTTCATACTGACCACAGAATCACCTATACCCTTACCCTTCCACATCTCTGTAAGACCGTGGACTTTCTCCTTGGGTGGAGCGTCCCGTGATCCGTGGTGGCTGTTCCTGAGCATTATACATCATCTGTCTCTGCTTGGATTTCAGCTCACCCACATTGCCTCTGGTTGCATTGATTTCTAACACATACTGCTTCCTTTCATCATTTGCTTTGTGGTAAGCCTGAAAAGTCAGTAAGTGTGTTATGAAAATATATTATATTGTGTTTCATTAATCCTGACTTAAAGAAACTGTGATGCTTCGCACAGGAAAACTTTTTATCAGTGACAACTACGAATAAAAAGTGTCTACTTTTGTATTGTAATATACTCTGCCAATCCAGATGACTCATCAATAGGATCCCTCGTCACCGTCTCCTAACACTGTCGTAACTGATTTTTGGTAGATTTGCATTTACGACAATATTAGGGGACGGTGACGCCCTGTTGGATTTACTTGTCATAAGCGTATCATTATGAGATTACATCTCCTTTCAGAATTCAATGCCTGATGTAAAAGGATCAGAAGTCCTCAACCCACCAGACATACCTTTGTTTATTTATGCAAATGCTTTCCAATACGCTTACTTACATAACGCAGCATTCATATAATACCCAACTCTCATGAACAAACTGATCAAGGCACCCCAATACTTTCTGTCATTTTCATGTCTCCTTTATTGTGAGAAATTATGAAAATTTCTCGGAGGTGCTTGAACTTCTCATTCCTAAACACCTCATATATTTATATGCATTAATTTATAGGTATAAGTGCTTCTTTCCAATTTCCCATCTCTTGCCCTCTTCTTCATCCAGACCATCCATTTTAGTTTCAAGTGCCATCCTTTAAACCAGTGAATGGGGAAGATGCTTCAGTAGTTTCACCTTTGATTCCTGATCCAGTCTCCACTCCAGGTCTCTCAGCTGACTGAACAAGCTGTTCCTTTCCCTTTCCAGGGCTTTGACCATCTGGGGACTTGCCTGCAACAATAAACAGACAGTTCAGAAACATTACAGTTACAGAGATGAAACCAAGCTTTGTAATTAAAAAAAAAAGAATAAAACCAAAATTTCTGTAGAGTTCCACGATGATACAGCATTTTGCTTGAATAAAAGGTAGTCAGTGATGGTCATTAATGACCATGAAATCAGCTTACTGAAGCCTGAGCTCATTTCTTGTCTGGAGAAGACTAAGTTATGACTAAATCGGCATGCTTGGCAAAGTTAAGGCACATGAATCCAGCAAATCATCTTTATGATGCAACCAGTGACATGAATCTTATATCAGTTTTAACTAATGCAAGCCATAATTTATAATCATCCAGTGGGTAAAACTTAGGCTTACTGAATATATTGCCAGTTTATTAAATGGCTATAGTTCTTATTTTTAAGATTAAACAACAATACATTACATCTTTTGAATTTCTGTGTTTTCAACTGTACTTCGATAGTTCACATTTGATGTTAACAATCATCTGCATATTTCGTTATGCCAATATAGTTAACTTTCTAATTACAACAACTTGGAAGCATGAAAAAAGTTGCAATAAAAAAGACTCTAAATTATCAAGTACACTTATTGAGGAAATGTGGGAGACTTCAGTGAAGTTGACTGTACATAGGTGCAGCATATATTCAACATAAAAATACAAATACCTCAATGACAACCATGTGATCAGGATAAGCAACTCCACAGACTTTAACAACATTTTAAGCAGCTTCTTCTTGCAACTGATAATATTCTGAAACTTCAGAATACTTCATACAAAAAAAAATAATGAAAAATATCAAATAGCTCCAATGTTGACAAAATTCTTCATGAACTGAACATAATGATGCTTTCACTCACATCAGCGAGGTCATCAAATGCACGATTATCCCGCGGGGATTTGCCAGCTGAAACAGTAGAAAAAAGAAGAATGCTATTTCAACAGAGAAAATACCTTGTACAAAAATGTTACATTTGATATCAGGGCACTCCTCATTAATGATCAATGTTAACTTTTATTCCTTTTCACTTCACTCAGTTATTGACCCTGTCTAACATCATTCACTTTAAGGCACTTCTACAATACTGCCTTAAAGGCTATTTCATGCTTGTTTGCCATTTTGTTTCCTGTGTGGAATAAAACTTCTGTCTGGGCCAGTAATGTCATTCTGTATTATCTACATATTGAAATAGTGCTACTTAAAAATCAAATTGTAGAGATGAGATAATTTTAACACAAGAGCTAAGAGCAATTCATGTAATAAAACATTATTAAGTCATTTTTTAAAACTACATATCAGTTACTCAAATGCTGCACTACATCACTGACTAGAATGTGATCCATAAGCACACCCCTAGTAATATACAATCTTTATCCTTTAACAATAAACAGGTACACTTTATACAGTAGATGTACCTGTACCATCTTCTATTTCTAATTTTCCTTAGAGTCTAAACTTGTCAAAGCCTTTCTCTGTCATAAAAGTATTTCATGCACAATGCTAGTTTCATCATGTCATTGTTTGTAAACACTGAACTAACAGCAGGACCTCAAACACTCCATATCCATTTTAAAAACCCACATAATTTGCCATGAAATGCCCAATGCTACCTATTTTCTATTAACTCTTACACATAAACCTAATGTAGCTTACTCAAAAGTCAAATGCCTCAGTAGGATGGACAAGTCCCCTGGAATTTGAGCTCAGAAAGTGCTTTTATGTCTTGATGTGCTTTCAATCACCATTACTGCAACTTACCCTCCTTCAGATTCCTCTTTGCTTCCTCCACCTTGTCCTGTAGCATGAGGATCTGTTTCTCCAGCTGCTGGTTCATCTCTGTCTGTGTCTCGTACCTCGTCTTCCACTCATTCCCTGACAGACACCACAGTGGACTGTAAAGCTAGCCTTATGCTAGTACTAACTAAATCTAATCTATAAAGCCAGCCTCATACTAATTTTGATGTAAAGAGGTGTAAAGCTGTCTAATACTAATCATAAATGAATGAAGTGTAAAGCTTGCCTCACAATAAAACTTGACAAACCTAGCTTTACACTTGTCATGATATGGTGAAGCGTAAAGGTAGATTTTTTACACTAATCCTGACACATTGAAGTGTAAAGCAAGCCTCTTACTAATCCTTACATGATACAGTGAACTGTATACGTTCCCTTACATTAATCCGGACACAGTGTAGTGTACACTTATCCTGATATACTGAAGGGTAAAGCTAACCTCACACTAACCTTACATAATACAGTAAAATGTATACCTTCCCTCACATTAGTCCTTACAAAGTGCAGAGTAAAGCTAAACTCACACTGTTTCTGACATAGTGAAGGGTAAACTTTTGTGTCACACTTTAAAATGCTAATTCCAAAATGCTAAATGGAAGTGTAAAGTAACCAGGGGGAAGGGCAAGGAATACAGTACTCTTCTTTATTCTTATGGGGGGTAATGTGAGCTCAGTCTGATAATTTTATTTTTCAGATGTTAGATATTATTTTTGGGAAGCGTGTCACCAAGGATTTTACCAAGTTACTGTGAATGATCAATTTTGAGAAGATTGGCTGAAAAAAACCTACCACTAGAAAATTCCCTGTCCTACCAAGAATCAAATCAGGATCTCTCTGCTTGCAAGTCTGAACATGCTACCACTACACCACAGGGATGCTAACTTCACAGCAATTTAATTCTTAAATACCTACTGCCTGAACCATCCCTAATTTCCACATGTGAGCCTAGTGCTCACTCATGACCCTAACACACTTCCCAATTGCTCCCACTCATATTAATACTAACCCTGACATAGTACAGTGTAAAACTAACTCACACAAGCACTAACCCTGACAAACATGTCAGCTAACTTGGATATGATACAGCTATGATATACACTCATGGGGAAAATAGCTGGCATTAAGCTCCATGTGATTAAGATTAGTGTTGTTAAAATATAATGGACCAAGTTACATAGGGCCATTGCAAAATCAAGTAAAGATTGTTAGGCTTGCGGATGAGAAAGACTTTTAATTTCATATCATGTCATTATTCTAAAGATCAGTTTATTTCAGAAGATTACACTTAGGCGTTGTAGTGAGAACTGGGAATCTCTTCCCGGGAAAAAGTGATGGGTGGAAGCATTTTAACATAAAGAAGAACTTGCAAGTAGGTTAATATATGGTACTTTCAGTTATCACTGCTTATAAGTTAAAAATACAATTAATTTAAAACATAAATCCAGCAATTTTAACTCGGTTATAAATAAAATTGCAAAATAGCTGAATAAGCATAGGAAAGAAGCAAGCTTTTTGTCCATTCATTAAATTGTTTACTCGCTCACTTGTTCATTCATTCTTGCATTCCATTCATTCAGTGTCATGCTAACAATATTTACATCAATAGACAGTCTAGCAATCTATTCATTACAAAATTTTTTGTTCCATCAGACGGTTGAGGGGGAGAAGGGGAGGGAAAGGAGGGTGGAAAATCTGTGTATAGCTATGAAATTTTCACAAAACAATCTGTCATACATAATGGTAATTATTTTTTTAAACATTAGCTGTGGGAGCTCCTGTACATGTTGTTTATTAAAATGATTACAAAAGTGTCCAACAATATGAACAAGAATAAATAAAACAGCAATTCAATGAAACACACAGATCAAGCTAAAAGAAACTTTGTTAAAACAAAAGCATGTTACAAGCATATGCTTCTTGAACGGCATAGTGAAGCTTTTAGATTATATGCATAAGCACTACATTAAGAAAGAAAAAAAAATATTGGCAAACCAGTGATACAGCAGGCTCCAAAGTGTTATCCCCAAAGTTTTAAGTAACCCTTGTTAATTTTCTGGCATTGATATCTGAAGGGGTCGAATTATTACCATATAAAACCAAAAATATTTTACCAGTTGAACATTTGCCAACAGATTCATATTATTCTCCACAAAGAATTTTCAAAAATAATTGAGAATTTATACCTGATACTTTCAAAATTTGGATACCACAGAGCTACTCAGTTAGACACAACATTATAATTCACCTCATGTTTACCTTCCTGTTTCATCTGCAAATGTTCTTATCATTTAACATAACCAATGTTTTTTCAATCCTTTCCTGATCTTCTATGACATCCAGCTGTAAAATGGAGATGTGAGATGGAGATTTTTAAGGAATGATTTGGACTTCACATGAGTTGGAATGGCGTCTTCTTGCATTATATACTGATTTCTTTTTATAGTACAGAAGCCAAGCAAATATCAAATGAACAGAACTAGCTACAGGCCATGGATGAACTGAGGGAGTGTGTAGATGAGGAAGTACGTGAGACAGACACTGACAGGATTAGCATGTCATACCTGAAAATACATACATTAGTGAAAATTAATCATCAGTCTAGGAGTAAGTTTTGAGGACCACTCAAACAAAACAGTTGTGATGTCAAAAGCAAACAGAAAGAAAAAGAATAACAGAATAAAGACATTGAGGAAGTTTATATCAGAACAATGCATTTGATGTTTCAATCTGCTCAAAACCATCTGGTCAGAAACAAAATGAGAAACTCTGATCAAAAAAAGATCATTATACTAGAACGCACTTGAAATGAAATATATGTTAACTGATTTGATCATTAAATGATCACCTCAATCTAAACCAAATGTTGAAGAGAAGTCTTAAACTGGTCATTATCTTCGTTTTGTTCTTCAGGTAGTGCACCCTTTCCAGGGTGTAGATGTCCTCTGACAGTCTCTCACAAAGGTCCTATGACAGTCTCTCACAAAGGTCCTACAATATCCAAAAGTTTGCCTGAGCAATGGTCATTTAATACTTTACTATCTTTGACAATGCACAAAAGCTGGGAAACAAGAAAGCAAGAATGTGAACTCAAACAAAATAACTGAATAGAGGTTCAAGCCTGTGACATTTTTTATCCCTCTTTCCTTACCTAGATTTAATTTAAAACTGACAGTGTGCAACTTACACAACAGCAGGTAAAGCTTCTTGAAAACTTTTCCTCTAACCTTGATTTGCAGTAGACTTAAGATTATTTCCATGTTTGTTAGTTAGGTGACTGTCAGCCCATAGCAGCAACACAAACACAAACATTAGTAGGCATGAGCATTTCTTCTTAAAGTGTGTGACACAATGTGAAGGATGCATCTCAAACAACTGCACACTAATCTCAGCTTTGTGACCACATTTGAAATGGTATCTTAAAGGTGTGAAATCCAGTCCTACCCTCTGGGTCAGCCCTGAGTTCCTTGATCACTTCATTGGCTGGAAAGGAGCATGTGATCACATAAATAAGAATATGACCATCATGTCATATTACTCACTTCGCCTTTTCCCCAAAAATAAAAATCAAAAGTTCCTAGGCAGGATATAATGTCCTGGTAAGTACCTACATTAAATTTTCTTATGCCTAGTAAACAATAAGTAGAAGCAGATATTAGAAAAATAATATGTATCCCAAAACAAAAATGAAATAAAAGAAAACAGGATACAGGATTTCAATTATACCAATATAAGTATAAGCTCAGTAAATCTAAAAGATCTACATGCCAACACAGTATCAATTTTTTGTAACCTCAGAGTGATAGCATACCTTCATTTTCAATTGAGTCATAACGTTTTTCTAATTCCTCAATAGTTGCTTTCAGCTCTGCTGATGATTGATCAAGCATTTCTCTGAAAATGATAAACAGATTCTTGTAAGACAGAAGTTCATTTTCATTACAACAACCCAAAACAACCCTAGTAACAACTCTGCTCTCAAGAGGGGGGCACATGTCCATCCTGTCTCAGAGACTTTTTCTTGTTCCACATTTAGGGTGAACTACAACTATACATAAGGATGTAGAGACTGACATTTTTAACCACATCTTAGGTGTACCTCTGTACATTCTCATACAGGTTTGAGAAACTACAGTCACAACAGACTTAACCCTTGTGATGCGGTGATAGTATATTATATATATGTGCTTGCAACCATTGGGTGCAGCAATAGTATATTTCTGCATAGCTCAACCAACCTTTACCTGCGGCGATCATATTTATGCAGCCGTGTGTCCTGATACTGGTCATAACACTTCTCGCCATGCAGGTGCAAAAACTAATACTCTTATCAAACCAGTGGGATGCTCCTATGCTTGTGCTCATGATGTAAACATCAAATTCATTCATATACCAGTAAAAATCGAAGGGATACTCAAAGGAATGACTGATTTTCAAGAAAAGACATTCTCAACTAAGATGACTGGAACACTATTCACGAATGATTTTTCTCATCATGAAGTTGCTAGCATGGACTATAACCCCTAACGCACTGTAGAAATTGTGAAAACAGGTGAACTTTCAAACAAGTATGCTTGTTTACAGTCATTCTCAATTATATTGAAAACCAAACACACATCCTTATGAGCAAGAAATGAAATGAGTATGGAAGCACTGTCTTGACTGCTACGCTAGTGTATTACATTACTTTGCTGTGCTGCGAGACTGTTTCCCCTGATTGGAAGTAAGATGTTACAATTATTACATGTGAAACAAAGGAAGACTGATGATGGGTTGAGAAACAGGCCGTTTTTGTGCCAGCCTATAACAGGGAGTGTTATTACCTCTATTTACAATTCACGGTTCATCGCATAGCCTAAATAGATGGCTAACACAGCACTACTGTCTCCTACCCACTCCCCATAACCAAAACTGAAATGAAATGATTAGTGTGACAGCTGAGTATTTGTCTGCATGTGACTAAAGTTGCCTCTCCTCCCGCAACCCTCCTCCATGTGGACAGTTCTAGATTACATTGACTTTATTGTGTGTGTGTGTGTGTGTGTGTGTGTGTGTGTGTGTGTGTGTGTGTGTGTGTGTGTGTGTGTGTGTGTGTGTGTGTGTGTGCTTCAATCTACAGGGATTGCATTATGCATTTAAATATTTGCTAACACAAAAAAAACAAGCACATATAATAATAAAAAATACCCTCCCATATGCCTTGTCCAATTTCCTATAAAAAAATATAAAGCTTTTAGTAAATACACGGCCATTTTTCAAAAGAAAACATGGATTTTTGCATGCCTGTCCAATACAAAGGCATTGTTTACATTGGTCAGTTGCACAGCTCTGTATAAGATAAGTAAAACTTGGTCACACAGCCAGCGAGCTGCATAGCGCGTGATCAGCTAACGCTTCTAGTGTTAAAATGTTAAAACATCACAATATATGTGTACACTGTAAAGTAGTCCACTATTTATTGAAAAGCTATTTCATGAAGATATTTCCTGGCGATTAAGCTAATTAAAACATCTCATTCTCATAATATCCACTGAGTAGGATGAGTGAAATGAAGTACAAGTGCTTCTGTGTGATTGAAATATGCCTGTAGTCTTAATTGATTATAATATCCACTGGAAAGTGGGGCCTGCATGCCTATAAAATCACCCCCAAGTATTGCATTCTCTTCAATTAATAATTCTATGCTCAGCCCCAAACCTATGATGTTATGCTTTTTTTAATGCATCCGTATATATACTGACTTGCTGACCGCCGCCATAAGCCTGACGATGTAATACACTTTATAGCCTACAGGCCTACGAGATTACTAATCGGGTGGGTAAGAACAAAAATATTATATGCCTGAATTTTTCATCATACGGGAATCTTCTCCTACAGATCGCACTGAGCAAAGGTTAAGACAAACTGAAATTCAGATTTGATTATTTCTGCCACCAACTTCATTTGTTTTTCCTGTTGTAGCTCAGCTCGAAGCTTTTCGAGCTCGAATTCAGTAACGTCCACCATCTTGGTTCCGCTGTAAACGTTGCTATGATTGGTTTTTGACGTCATATTGTGGGGAGGGGGGAGAACAGCGGAAGAGCTTTTATACAAGCTACGCAGACTTTAAAACTGCTTCAGACGAACAAATATACAAACCGCAACTGATTTTATGTAACGTAACAATAGTGATACTTAGTTTTCATTATCAGGTTTTAGTATAGGAGCAACGCTTATGGGAATGCAAACAAAGTTCTTGTTTTGGTTCAGTGCTGTGATTAATAACTTGCTGCCATTGCTGTACCATCTATCACAGAACAAGACAACACTGAGCTGCTTTTCAGGATAGGATTTGAACCAACTAGTGGGAGGTGGGGAGGGGGGAGGAGAAAAAGAAAGGAGAATTTTTTTTTTCTTTTTGGTCATTAAGAAAATCATGCAACAATCAGGAAGAAACGGGGGGCATTTATATGACTGCATCCTGCTGCACTTCACAATTAAATTTTATCCGATCCGAGCATTTAAACAATAGTCCACCTCCATCACTGTTTTGGTTATAATATTACATTGCTGCATTCTGTTTCTTGCTTTACTGTTTGTGGAACAATGTTTTTAAAATGCTGAATCTGAAACGACCTTCGTGTGCACATTGTAGCGCTGGCAATCTATCCGTTAAGCCCTCCCCCCACCCCCTCCCCACATCCTCAAAAAAAAACAACAAACCAACATCTCAAAGTTTTCCAATGCGACCCTTCTCATTGTCGGTTACTTTTCTGAGAAAAAAATCCTCGTGTACATGACCATAAGAGCAAACATAAAATAAAGTCTCTTTTCCCCCTATTCACATCCACCAGCCTATGTATAGGACCTACATACCTACCTGTCCACCTACCTACACACTTCCTTTTATACTTGTCAACTCACTCACTCACTCACTCACTCACTCACTCACTCACTCACTCACTCACTCACTCACGCTCTCACTCTCTCACTCACTCACTCACTCACTCACTCACTCACTCACTCACTCACTCACTCACTCATCCACTTCTTTATACTTTCCTACTTACTTATCTTATCTTATATCTTACTCACTCACTCACCCATCGCTGTCGTATTGCCTTTCAACCTCCTCTTCATCTTCACTATGATCACGCGAGCCCAGAGACATGGATCGTCTCTCCCTGCTGTAGATGAAAGTATCGTTGTCTGCCATTTCATCGTCGACATTATCGTTTTCCTTGTCGTTATCGTCATGGTCCGAGTATCGCCCGAACGTCTCGTCATCATGGTGGTGACGATATTCCATTCGCCTTCGTTCAGCGTCGGTGACAACATCGTTATCATTATCACGATCTTCGAGAAGCTCCCTGTCTACGCCCCTGGTGTTTCTGCCATTGTAGGTGGGTATCAGACTTGTTCTGTTGCTGTTGCCGTTGCTGATGGTGGTGTTCTTGTTGTTGTTGGTAGGCTGTGTAGTCTCACCATAACGTGTGGTGTTGTTCATAGCGTTACCTTTGCCACTAAGCTGCACTGACGTCTCTCCTGGTCGCCTGCTGTTGTTGCTGTTGTTAGTATATGGTGGGTTGCGATCCGTTGGCTCCTGTTTGTAATACTTATTGTAGTAATCCATGACGCATACAAAGATCTGAGGCGCACAGTCAATTCCTAACTCGCTGACTGATATATTTTGTGTTTTTTTAAATCTTCCAGAGCGGTATCCTGGTAGAAGATCCTGACTGTTTCTACTACAATAAGTCTGAAGCAGATGTTCTTGCTACTGTGGTACAGACTCCATTATGTGTCTTGTTGCCGTGAGCAAACCCACTATCACATAATATGTTAGGCAGCCTTTCTGAAGTTGGCGAATAATGAAGCAACTGTCATAATATATCATAAATAAACTGTCTTTAATAGTCCTATCTTCTGTTCTATACCTTTCGATTTCTAAACGATGTCTCTGACAATTTGAGAATAAGTTCCTGTATGTTACAGTAACACCTACGATTGTTGTGTTTCAAGTGCCTGAACGCAGCACAACTCTAGGAATCCAGGGTTAAATACAGAAGACTACAAACCACAACTCTTGAGGGTCAAATACTGTAGATCCCACCAATATCATTTTAATGAAAAAACAACTTTCATTTCAAGATTAGCTCATCCAAAATTCGAGATGCCAAAGCAATACTAAAAGATATTCCAAGATGGCCACAGTATTCTTAGGGTTGGACCAATAACAAGACGGTAGGCCTGGAGATGTTGTGTTGTCTATTGCCTGGCAGTGCCTGGATGCGGCTGAGAATCGATAGTTTTGTTTGAGAGTGAGCGGTATGTTAATGGTGATCAATGTGTTCGAAGACCCATCGATCTGATCTTCCCTTGATAGGGAGATGACAACCTTAGATGGAAAATTGGGAGGCCGATTTAAATGTATAGAAAGTGTATCTTGAACTGGAGTGAGTGTTGCCCCCATTTGTAAGGATTTTTCTCTACGGTAAAGTTAATATGACTTTATGAAATACTATTAGTAGGGGGAAATCGCTTTTCGTGAGTTATTGGAAAAAAACTCGTGAAATATAGAGTAAAATGGATAAATTGTCTGGTTTTCTTCCTTTTAACAGTAAAATGATAGGATTTTACCCATTAAGATTGCTCTAACATCGTTGAAAGGAAAATATAGGAGAAAAATTACCCTCGCCATACGGGGAAACCACATGACCACCGCCACATCATTCTCTACAACCACACTATAGCTATTTCTGCCATCAAAAAAAAAAAACAAACTGCAACGTCAACGCTTCCNNNCCCCCCCTTTCAAAAATAATAATAAAAAAAAAAGCTTACAACTGCTCAATACCTGTCATAAAGAAACCGCTTGTTTCCCAGTTTAGCTTTTATGAACGTTGTCAGCAAGTGCTTGTGCAATAAGCCAGTCTGTTTCTTCTAAAAAAAAAAAAACTTGGGCTTTGGACACTGACAAAAGCTCTTTGTGGCTGCTGCAAAATTTTCCCTAAATCAATCACGAGATGAATATTTGTTTCTTTTAATGTTCACGCGTCTCCTAGATACTGCATGACGTCACGTCATTGCGGCAACATAGGCTCCTCCTCACATCAGCTCTCATCATCACTCGGCCCTCGTCCTCAGGTTTTCTGGCACTCGTGATATTGCCGCTGCTGCTGGTGCTGCTGCTCCTGCTGGTAATGGCACTACTGCTGTCGCTGCTGATGTTGTTGTTATTGTTGTTGCTGCTGCTGCTGCTGTTGCTTTGCTGTTCTGCTGCTCGTCATCACTGTCCTTCCTCAGGTCGTTAGAGCATTCGCATCATCAACCATTAGAGTTGCATAGTAAAATCGATACTTTAATCTTCCATGGTGAATTTGTCATCTCCGTGATCACCATTATCATCATCGTTTTTGTCACTGGTGTCTCGGTACGCGAGGAATGTACTCATTATTCCACATAGAACTGACTAGTGGCTACAGCGTGTGTTTCCTTTCGCACCTCTGTTTACAATTATCACAACATCAGTTTACATAATAACCATTACAAATGCAGTGAGAAAGTTAACCGTAAGAAAGAGTTAACCATAAGATGGGGGAGTGAAAGCGCTTATTACACTTCACCACCTATGATTGATTGATTGATTGATTGATTGATTGATTGATTGACGCAACAAAAATTAAAAACAACTGAAATTACAGACCACTGATTCACACTGAAATTTTCTCAATGTAAATATAAATCGTCATGCCTGTCTTGTCAGAGAGGAAGGTGGGAATAAAAGGGAGTAAGAATTCAGTCAGCCACGGTTTTTTTTTTTTTCATAAGACAGGGACAGGGAAGAAGGGATGATGAGGAAGAAGAAGACGAAGTAGAAGAAGAATAAGAGGAAGAAGAAAAAGAAAAAGAAGAAGAAAAGAAGAAGGAGGAGGAGGACGGGGAGATCTGCCATATCAGTTCCAATAACTCTGGATAAATCTTATCTTATTGCCTCTTTTATTTTTACTGGTTATCTCCCTTACACTGGTAATTTGACTTCTCCTTCCTCGACCAAGTTAGTGCACAGTATTTTGCAACTAATCTTTTCAACCTGTCTTCCACACTAAATGTGTCCATTGTGCATATTTTGTTTTTGTTTTGTTTTTTCCATGTGATGGATTGATGAATGCCAAAGACTAAACGCTGGAATAGAAGAACTGAGAAATAAATAAATAAACGAATATGAATAAAAGTGAATGAATGATTTAATAAGTAATAAGTGAAGGATTGAGCGAGAAATTGCATTACCACATGAAGTGAGTGAGTGAGTGAGTGAGTGAGTGAGTGAGTGAGTGAGTGAGTGAGTGAGTGAGTGAGTGAGTGAGTGAGTCACTGAAATGGTTAGAGAGGGACAGAGCACAAACTACTTAAATATACAGTGGTGGCTTGTGGCTTCGACAGTGGGCACGCCCTGATGTAGATAGACATTGATGGGACACTAAAATGCAGTTTTTCATGCTTTAACAATAAGATTATAAAAAAAAAAAATCCTGCCTTGAACAGATTTGTAGAGGGGACTTATGAAATTCGTTTAAAAAGAATGATATGGATTCTTAGTAATGTAAGAAAGGAACTCCATTTTAGTTTGAATGTTCACTCAGAAATTGTGAGTAGGACAACTCTTTGCTGGTATAAGCATTGGTAGACTTTACTTTCTTAGATGATCTGGGGAGCGGGGTGCACACTTTTCTTTTCTTTTAGAGCAAAAAAAAAAAAAGTGAGAGGGATACAGTACATAAATATAAAAATAAGTAATAACATTTCAGACATAAGAGGCACCCAGGGCTCTCTCCCCCCCCTCCCTTTTTTTGTGGGGGGAAGGGGGAGAGGAGACAAGGTCCAGTTGTTTTGGTGTTTTTTTCTTGAGACGGCTCCCATTATCTCATCTCTGCTGCGAAACCTATGATGATACACGCTTTAGTAATGTCACGCGATTATTTTTTTTTCCCATGCTATCAAACCCAACAGGCGATTAATCCTGATTACTTCGATAAAAATAGTCGCATCATCCTCTACACAGCAGGTTGTCCATTATTGTGAAGCTGTTGTTTGTAGCCAGTGGCGGTATTGGGGGGGGGGGNGGGGGGGGGGGGCTCATAAACTGGGGACCCTATGCCAGATAATGAGAAAAATGTTTATTCACAGAAAAAAGAGGAGAAAAATAATGAAGAAAGAGAGAGAGAGAGAGAGAAAAAAAAAAGGGNGGGGGGGGGGGGGGGAGGGAGAGAGAAAGGGAGAAATTAACGAAGGGCGAGATAAGGCCATGGATCGACAAGCAGGCCTTGTTTGTAGTCTTGTATAGCTTACATGCTGCAGTGTTTTGTTTTGTGAAAATAAACACGGTCACAAGGCACGCACTTGGATACAACGAGATTACTAAATTTTCTCCCATTGAAATATTCTAAACACGAAAACAGAAGAGCTGCACTGCGAAGCGTAGCCAGAACTCGTGTGTGTAAATCAGGGTTTTATGGTCCAGGTTTGCAATAAAGATCCTCTATCTTCCACTCAATGACGACAACCTGTTATCAGTTTGTTGAAGACAAGGGTGTGTCATGTCATGTTTGGGTCGTGTCCTGGGACTATTGTTTGAAAAGTAAAATATTATGGCCCATATTCTAAGGTCACATTAACATGACATTGACAATGAAACATAAAAATAGCTCGACGTTAATTTCATTAACATTAACGTTTCAAGTTACTAAAATAATGAGAAGGATGAAATAGATAGGTGTGTATCGCCTGGTACATCTAGCTGTGTTGTGGTGGTGGAGAAGGGGGGAAAAGGACCTCCTATAAAAATCGTCATTCATTTCTCCTTGTATAATATTACTCAATTTTCTCCTTTCTCCACCATCGTGACCTATGCCTGACACAACCGTGTGGCCTCCAAATGCCTTCGAAAATCACGTGACACACGCGGCACATAAATTATGCTAATTATATGAATCTAGATCACTGAATTCCTACGCCGCAATGGAAATTGTGTATTCCTACGCCGCCTGGCCTTAGCGTAGGTGGAGAGCGGCGTCTGGGTCGTTCATCCGGGCGTTTTGCCAGGCTGGCTGCTGTAGTGAAGGACACGATAATCCTTAGAACGGGGCTAAAGGTATCCGGCAGCGCCATTAATATTTTCCCCCTCGTTGCCTCCTTTAGATATTTAACATTTTTTGTGAGTCATGGGTAAATTTTGAAGTCACTTGAAAATTACTCTGGGCCCAGAACTTTAAGTGAAATGTAAACGAATCTGGAAAGTTTTTATGTTTCTTTACGTCGTGATTGTTGTTTTCTGATTAAAAAAACACACAAAAAAACCTATTATGTTCTAATTAAAAGGCCTACCGTAAACAAACAAACAAAAAAAGCCTGGTTCTTTTCCTCAAGAAGAAATATGAGATAGTTATAACACTATAACTAACTAGAGAAATAGTTAGGACCACAACGTCATCATGAGGAGAGAATGTTCGTGGAATGAACTTTAAGGTGGGGGAAGGGGGAATGAAGGGGAATCAGGCGAGACAATCGGAAAACACTCCCAAGGGCATCGTCTGCTTTGGTTCATGTCATCTTTATATTCTGCCTGTTCCCTTGTGTCAAGTTCTGATGTCTCCCTGCCAAAGCCTTTACCATCCTGGGGCCGTGTGTGTTACTGTTACTTGTGGCGTCTTGTGGTGGTCTTGGGGATTTGGATTTGGCTTCTCCAGCCAGACGTAACAGTCCTAACTCCCAGCCGTAGCTTGTACTCCTGTAGAGCCTTCATTCATACTTTGGAATGCGGGTGTATGTATGTGTGTGCGATGAATGGTGACGCTTGGCAGGAGGGTTGTCTGCTTCACACCTTTGATTGTATTACAGTATGTCGCTAGGGTGCAATACCCGATAAAAACGCCCTTATCCAAAATTTACTGAAGAAGCAAGAAAATCTTTCTCATTAATTTTCGTAAAATAGCTGAACCAAGCAGAACGATTCGTTGAAAGTCAGCTCTACAGGTCAATGCTGTGCAAAGTATACTAGAGTTTAGTCTGTTGAGGTAGAATTTAATTAATTTAAAAAGAAAAAAAAGTAACTTTATTGGTGTTTTGTTACCGACATTGTCTCATACAATAGTCCGATCCTGGCTCATGTCGAGAAAGAACTCAATAGCCTATTCCGAAATATGCTCTTATCGTTGAATTATATATAACCATAAAGAAATATTTACATTTTCCTATCTCACCATGGGACTATTGAGAAGCTAGAGGTGTTTGGTTATTTACAGGCAGCCCAAACCCCAGATTTCGGTCAGGGTAGCAGTTACTGGAATTTTGTATCCAAACGCCAATACAGTTTGTATTTGAAATAAACAAACAGCAAAAAGCGACAGATCGGCAGTATCAAAACAACAGGTACAATTTAGCACTGCCATATTGGATTCACACCCCCTCACCCCCCCCCCCNTTTCAGAGCATCATATATTATGATTGTGTCCACAGGGCTATCAGATCCTAAACCATATCACTTGATTTGAAAAGTACACGTGGCACTTCATCCTGGAGGCTAATGTCCATAGGGAACAGCAATTAATAGCGGGACCTAGTATGTTTTCATTTCAATGATAATACGAAATGAATGGGTATATGTTTAAGTCAATGTGTGTGTGTGAGTGTGTGTATGTGTGTGTGTGTGTGTGTGTGTGTGTGTGTGTGTGTGTGTGTGTGTGTGTGTGTGTGTGTGTGTGTGTGTGNGTGTGTGTGTGTGTGTGTGTGTGTGTGTGTGTGTGTGTGTGTGTGTGTGTGTGTGTGTGTGAGAGAGAGAGAGAGAGAGAGAGAAAGAGAGAGAGAGACAGCCACACAGATAGACAGACAGCCACACAGACAGACAGACTGAAGTGCAGGCACATAGGCAGACAATCAGGCAGACGGACAGACAGACAGATAGACAGACAGCCAGTCATCCATCCATCCAGACAGACAGACAGACAGACAGACAGACAGACAGACAGACAGACAGACAGACAGACAGACAGACAGACAGACAGACAGACAGACAGACAGACAGACAGACAGTGTATTCGCACTATGAATAACGATGTGTGATCTTAGTGTGTGATTGAGTTCAACAAGCCATCAAATCTGTATATTTATAAATTTTACACTGGTCTGCAACAGATGTTGACTTGGTACGATAAAGGAAATTTGGAAATTTATTAATATTCTATACTCCCATCGATATTTGTTGCTGCTGCTAGTGATTTTATTATTGTTGTTGTTGTTGTTATTATTATTTTTGTTGCTACCGTTGCTGCTTCTGCTGCTGCTGCTGCTGCTGCTCCGGCTCTGGGGATTGTAACTATGTGTACTAGGACACCATTTTTTGTAGGGCAAGAGAAGAGAGAGAAGAGGAAAATAAAATTCATTGCAACCACTATTGCCAGGAGAAATCTGGGAGAATAAATTTCTTCTCTCTATTTTTCTAGTCAGCCGATAGCATTAGTTGTAGGCATTACAGAGAGAGAGAGAGAGAGAGAGAGAGAGAGAGAGAGAGAGAGAGAGAGAGAGAGAGANCTCTCTCTCTCTTTCTTTATTTCTTGCTCTGCAAGACAAAAACAAAAAAACAAAAAAATGACGCTATAGTGAGGATATATATGAAAAATCATGCAATTTGACGTACTATTATATTTGTATTGCTCACATGACGTGCATGATTTATTGATATAAGGGAGAGAGAGGGTGGGGCTATTGATAGAAAGAATGTGATACCATAGTCCGCAGCTTAGTGTGTAACTTACAATAATAGTCGGTCAAAATTTATTTTTTTGCTGTTGTTTGTTATTGGAAATGGTGGTGGCAGTAGTTTTCTGTTGTTTTTCCTGCTGCTGCTGTCACTGCTGTTGCTATTGTTATTGTTGACGGTGGTGGAGGTATGGTTGTTGCTTTTGCTGCTGCTGCTGCTGATGCTAATGATGATGATGATGCTATGATTGCCATTTGTTAAAGGTAGTGAAGGGGAAGTTATTGTTCTTTTTATTATTATCATTGATGATGGTGATGACGATGAAGACGGTGATGAAAATCAGAATGGTGATGACGACAGTAACGCTACAGTGTTTACGGAGTCATGATATGTGATTATGGTGTAGTCCTGCCTATATTTCCGATGAGTTCTTATATACAGTAAACTTGTTATAACCTTTGTGATGCGCATAAAACCTTCAGAATCGTGAAATGTCAGGTCCACTTAATACTTAGTATTGCAAAGTGTATGTGTAGACACATGCACTTTAGACTACTCATTCACCCTGACTTCTCGCATTGCTTCTCTCTCTCACTCTCTCCCTCTCTCTGTCTCTGTCTCTCTCTCTCTTTATCTTTCTCTCTTCTCTCTCTCTCTCCCTCGCCCTCTTTCTTTTTATTTCGGTGCTTCTCTCTTCTCTTTGTTTCTTGCACTAATCAACTCTTTGCCACACCCTGCCTACACGTAAGCAGAGTTTTTAATAATGTAACATCTACAATGGTAATAAAAGAAAAGTTTACACTATCTGATATTATTTGAGAGCTTGCATAATAACGATGGGATCCCTTACGTCCATAAGAATTACATCAGCGCACTAGTGCTGAACGCATCCTTAGAATCGCTCAACATGCAAAGTTGCAAGTTCTCAACTATTTTCCTCGCTATACGAATGTAGGCCAACCAGTGCTATGTCTGAACGAAACTAAGTGCACAGGAACTTAAATAACATGTCCATCTTTTATTTTTTTCTCCTTTGGATCAAGCTGCTGTGGATATATGTTATCAGAAGCTTTGAGCTATCCAGAGTGCTCTTTATCAGAAACAAAGCAATTGGGACTCTTGAATATAAGTGTGGTAAGCAGGTCATCGTGTTAAGCAATAGTTGTGTAAAGGTTACAGACCTGTAATAGGATTGGACCCTTTTTTCCTCTATGGGCTATATTAACATTTTGAGCTGCCCTCTGAACCCAAAGTTTTAGCTTTCACCCAGACCCATACCAGATTGAAGCCCATTATGTGGCCCAAATTTTAAGACTTACCCAACCCTAGCAAGCCCATTGAAATTTTGAGCTTGGTTGCTATTTGTAAACAGACCCTACATTTTTCACTGGTCAATGCCAAACCCCTCCTCTTCCGCCTGAGCACACCCTTGACCTGGCAGTTCCAGCCCAGGACTAAATAGTGCCTGGTAAAATAAAGTAAAATGGACACAGATTCCCATGATATCAAAATTTCCCCCCTGGAGCCCTTATTACTGGAAGCAGGGCATGCCAAAAGAGGGAAAAGGGGAGATGAAATATACCCCCTAAGTTGTAGGACCACAAAGTGGTAGGACCACAAAGTGAAAGTACAATTACAGGTCTGTAACCTAAACAGAGTTCCACTTTACACATGTAATGTCTACACAAGAACTGACGGACAAGTTAATGAAGGAAGGAAGGGAGGGAACAATGCAGAAACAAAGGCGTGGAGCAAAGGCCAGGGATGTTGCACAGTGGGGGAGGGATGCACGTGAGAATGTGGCCATAGTTGCTGAGAAAGCAAAGAGGGAAAATTGGGGGGTGGGGTCATTGTTCCTCATCAGGGTTGGGCAAGTTCACCAAAAAAAAAGTCAGTTCAGATCAAGTTCAGTTCACTACGAGGGGGGAATCAACACTAAAATCAAGTTCAGTTCAGTTCTATGAAAACGGAGCAGTTTTTAGATCAGAATTAATTCTCCTTGGTTTCTGAAAATGACGTTCGGTTCTGATTTTCGAGGTAGATGTGAACTGAACTGAAATTCGGGTAGAAAATTTAAGTTCAGATCAAACATCCAAAATAGTTTCAGTTCGGTTCCAGATCAGTTCATTCAAAATAGCTCTCTGCTAAGCACAGGTCAAATTCTCTTGAACTGACCTTAAGTTCACAAACTGCGTTCATGTGATATGCCTTCTGCCCAATCCTCTTCCCCATCATATCAAAATCATCTCCTTTGGACCTTTATCTGTAGGTGCAGGGCATAGGAAATGGAGGAATCTGAGTTTGAGTTTGGTTTTCATGTCCCTTTTCAGCACAGTTATAGCTATATCCAGGGCGAAACGAACCCTTGTCAGAACGTCGAGCAGAAGGTGCTTTTTAAAACACTGCGAAAAATACCTAAAGAGAAATCCCCACGCTTGTGGGATTCGATCTCGAGACCTCTTGCACCAAGAGGCAAGCGCTCTATCTCTCAGCCATCCTGCCGGAGACAGGGCTGGGCAGAACTGAGACAGTTGTTGAACTGAAGTTCCGCTCACGCGAACTTGATCTGGGCTTAATATCTATTTTGGACGAACTGATCTGGATCTGAATTGTAGCTATTTTGGGTGCTTGATCTGAAAGTATTTCTATCTAAACTTCAGTTCATTTCACAGCTACCTCCCTATAGTGAAACGAACTTGATCTGAACTGACATTTTTTTTTTGTGAACATGCTTAAGTCTGGCAGACGAAAATGGGGACAGAAAAAGGGTAAATACATGAACTGCTCCGGAAATGCAAAAAAACCATAATAACACACGGCGCTCACCTTGTCACATTTGACATTTTGCAGTCTCTCATCCTTGTCCAAATATAGGCTTACAATCCTGCATCGGCTTCCATTCATTAAATGTATACCATTAAAGAATTACCATTCACAAGGAAGGGCGGAAGGGGAAGGGACGGATGAATTCATTCAGTTAAGCCTCTGTTGAAAATAGGCACTGTAAATAATGCAATGTTCGATCTCGTTCTCCAAGCCTCCAACCCGCTCCTTATGGTTTTTTTTTTTTTTTATGTCTCGCGCTACTCACACATTAGAAAGCATTGCAACGGTATTCGTTTCAAGCAGGGGCATAAACTGAGAGGGGTTTTACTCCAGCCCGACACACACGCACACAAACACACACACGCACACACACACACACACACACACACACACACACACACACACACACACACACACTCATACAATCATCACACACACATAACCACGCATACATACATACATACATACATACATACATACATACATACATACATACATACATATACATACATACATACATACATACATACATATACACACACACACACACATACACACACACACACAAGCGCGCATGCACGCACGCATGAGCGCCCACACTCACACACATACTCTTTCTCTCTCTCTCATATACACACACACACACCATGTACACAATACATATATATGTATATATATATAATTCCTCCAACTCCACACACAGAGTAAGCCCCAGCTCCAATGACAGATATATTTTACGTAAGTGCCCCCTATCAAACTACGTTATAGTTTATAACCCCTCACTTACCCACCACAAAATAAACCTTTGGGACGCCGCTAGTCCTCTTGCGTGCCGATAGATATCTGTAAGCGACGGCAGCCGACACGGCAGCCGGTCAGGTAGAACTAATTTATTGTTGTCACACCCACCCACGCACACGAGCCTCTCTCTGTGTATGTCACGCTTTGCACTGATTAACAATAGCCGAGGCTTCGATCTAAGAGTTGTGATCAATGAATGTCACCCGGCCTGTTTCCATTGCATCCATCTATTATCCTTTATGCGCATCAAGTTGAATAAACAGGAACGGGTGAATGAAATGGTGCGAGGCTTGCAAAAAAAATAAAAAAATGCAAAACAAAGAGACTGCATCGCATTGCGCATCATAATCACTTCTGTAGATCTGTGTCGAGGGTTTTCAAGTTGTTCCTGTTAGGTGCACCACATCCTGTAAATGGAGTATCCGGGATATCGGGAATTCATATTGGACACATGCGGGTTTTCCCCCCACACTGTCTGGGAATGGGCCAGGGCGCATCTACCCCAACCGGGGCCAGTATGAGTTGCTGTGTCTTTGACAAAGGTCGAAATATTTTATCCAAGCCGTTAGTGAGTAAATGAGAGGTTGAGTAACCCAAAACAAACAATGCTCGAGAATCTTTGGCTTTAATTTGTTTCGTTACTGGGTCAATTTGTTTTTTAAAAAAAAGAGCATGACGTGTTTCCACTCACCACAGAACTAAAAGTAACCATCTGTTATCATGCAGTGAGATAAATGGAGTGTATTTGCACCTTATGGATTTATGTGTGGAAGTCTGATAATATTTTTGTATTCATCTTTACTTGCGTCATGCCTTTCGCTTTCCGTGAGTTCTGTAAAATCTTAATCGAACGCATGGTTTAGAGATTAATATTACCAAACAAAAAAAAAAAAGTGTGTGTACGAGAAGCGAATACGACAAGGGAGAGCACTCTCACGAGAGGGTGAGAGGGTACCATGGAGTAGCTCGGCTGAGACCGTCAGCTACTGATAAAAAAAAACCAAAACATTGATCATAATCGTCTTGGACTAAATGTGTATCTGGAGATCAGGAGAGTGAGATGTATTGCTGTAGCCACTAGGCATCAAAATAGCTGAAAGCTGCCCTCTTCCCAACCCCTGTCTCCTTCTTTGTAAGTTCTAAAACGCAAAGAAGTTGATATCTGGGACAAGTTTGCTTGGAAGATTTTAGTAGTAAATGCAAGCAGAAAGATGCATCTATAAACTCTCACTAATATCGTTATTCAAATTGACGACGCATCGTATTACGTCTTGGTCGTTTAGAGTATTTCATAGAACCACATTTCCAAAGAATGAAAACCTCTGGTTCTCGTGATTAAAAACAGTAACCGGAGGCGGAAAGAGAGAGGAGGAAAAAAAATCCATTGCAATGAGTTCTGTAAAACCTTAATCGAACGCAAGATTTAGAGACTAACATTACCATGCAAAAAAAAAAAAATTGATGAGTGTACGGGAGGCGAATATTACAAGGGGGGATCACTGCAGTTCATCCTGACAAGGGTGAGCACTCTCACGAGAGGAAACTTAATGATGAGAGGGTATCATGTATGTGCAACAACGCCACTGTTATATTCACGGACAATTCCGTTTTATTGCACTCCTCGAGAGCACAGAAAAAAAAGTTGGAGATCAAAGCAATAAAATGAAGTTGCGATAGTTCAGTGACGTTTATAGTTGAACATATTGCAAAATCTTTAGCTCTCTTATGACAATTCATAATTATAATGAAACAGTCTTACATGAAAATATTGCAATTAAGCGGAAGCTGCGATTATCCAGACCGTGTTTAAGCAAAGTAGGCTGTATAATGATTTAATGATATTGACGTTTTTGAAACGCAAAATCCGTTACCTGAGCAATCCCCTGTCATGTGATTTCACATTCTAATTTTGGAAGCAATTTTTATGTCATCGCCATTAATATCTTTATTGTCCTTATTAACTTTGATTATTCTCTGTCTCTCTCTCTCTCTCTCTCTCTCTCTCTCTCTCTCTCTCTCTCTCTCTCTCTCCACATCCACAGTGGTAGGAGAGAGAGAAGTAATCTTGCTACCAGGGATGTAATAAAATAAAGCTCCTCTCTCTCTCTCCCCACCCCTCCCCCTACCCCACCTTCATGAGTACCTCCCCCGTCACGCTCATATTCACTCATTCACTCCACCCTCTGGCTCTCTCTTCTTTTTCTTTTCCTCCCTTTTGAATCACTCCCTTTCCCCTTTTCTCTCTCTCTCTCTCTTTCTCTCTCTCTCTTCTTCTTTCTCACCCTCTCTCTGCCTCTTCAGCCTTGAAACCATGCCGTTCGGAAGCAGCACCCTAACCCGAACAGCTCTCTTTCTCTAATTTCACCATTGCTCTGACTGACTGACTGACTGACTGACTGACTGACAGACTGACTGACTAGCTCATTCACTCACTCACTCACTCACTCACTTAGTCTTGCACCTATTAGTATTATCTATAAAACGCTACCACAACGTAGTTTAATGTTAAATAATAATATATTGCTCTCAGGCGAACAGGAACGATAATATTTGCTCTCTGTCTTGATCTGTCAATTGCACTACCATCATTCATTGATTGCTTTAGATAGAAGCTCTTGAACTGGATAACGGACAGGGTTCAAGATCGCTCTCTTTCAAGATCGGAGTTAATAGGTCTGGGTATGATCTCTCTCTGTCTCTCTCTTTCTCTTTCTCTCTCTCTCTCTCTCTCTCTCTCTCTCTCTCTCTCTCTCTCTCTTTCTTTCTCTCTCAAATGCTATCGACTCCACGAAATCGCAACCTGCAAAACTTAAGCTTCCTCTTTAATGCAACATTTTCCACTTAACAAATTACATGCTATATTTCTCTAAGGAAGTCTTTTGATAATCACAGTTCCTTTTAACAATTTCCCTTGGGAAGTCTTTTGACAATCACAACTCCTTTTAATCGCAACTCTTTCAGTGGTCCCGAAGAGCTGCGAGTTGACGTAGTTGACTATCGAAAAAAATACAAGTACTGTATAGTCGAACCTCTCAGTTTTGAATCTCTTTAAACTGAAAAGTCTTCATACACATCGTAAAACAGTAACTGCTTTGACATTTTTTGGCGTTTCTTTTTTCAAGATCAAATTTACTCATGATTTCAATGCAACATCTCGCCAACTCTCTGTTACGGACTGGTCACTGGAATCTCATTTCATGAGTGAGACAAGTGCTGGCGAACTTTGATATATATTTTGTCCCTGACCTATGAAAAAGCACTATTTTATTGCTGAGTTATACTTAAGTTCGAGGTCAACTTAAGTCATGAAATTATAGAATCATAATGAGACCGTGCATGTGAAATTCATATTTAATAACTTGGTATACCTATACAGTGAATACTTAATATCAAGGTTCCTTTGTACGTTCTGATTCCAATACTAGACTGAAAATGCATAAGACGCTTTCGATACTGTTATAGTTTATTTTCAATTTTTGAAAGCAACGCCTACATCCGCCCAAACCATGTTCAAACATTTATAACTGCGGCAGTGAACACTGCAGGGATTAAACTACAAATTGTAGTCTGTGAATTTGTTCGAGATTTATCAAATTGTAGAGAAATTTCTTCAAACATCACTTAATCCCTAACAACAACAAGAAGAAGTTTATTTGCCTAAATATAGCAAATGGATACACAAATAATTGGAATGCTGTATTTTCTACAGACTCACTAAAAACGGCTCAGGAAAATACTGAACATAAATAAATATGGCAAGAAGAGTTTACAATCTGCAAGTTCAGGAGAAATCTGGATTGTCCCATATTGAGTGCGTGCGTCCGCATGATGATGCCATTGGCAGTAAGGCAATCATTACTTCAGTTAACGCATTGCGGTAATCACGAGAAACTCCAAACGCATTAGTAGTGTACACTGTAGTTAACGCAATGAATTAATTAACGCAAAGATTATTCATACGACCATAGAATACCAAAGGTCAGTTGAAAGAGGGTCATCTCGACCCTTGTGAGAGCCAAAGCTATTTCAGGGTGACGCTAAATCAAATCTTGAAGTCTGCAGCATACATATTACTTACTTGGAGACACCCGCATGACAGAAGTCGCACGAGACAAGTCTGTTCCAAAAACCATAAAGACTAAGGAGCAGAGAAGGGCTGTGGCAAACCAATAAAGTAAGATACTGCAACAACGGAAAGATGGTCCAGGGACTGAGGGGCTGTCCCTTCCTCAGTCTGCAGAAAATGCTGCGAAAATTGGACTTTATTTACATAATAAATGCATGCTTCACAAGAGATTTCATTATCATTATGATCATTACCGTCATCATCATCATTAACATAATCATCATCATCATTAACATCAATCATCATTATCGTTATCATCATCATTTTCAAATATATAGAAACTCTCAAAACTGTAGTTAGTATTTAATAAAAGTCCCAAATTTTCGGGCATAATGTGTCCTTTGTCAGGGAACTGAAAAATCATCATCATCATCATCATCGTCGTCGTCGTCGTCGCCATTATTGGAAAATAGGTGAAATTTTAAAAAAAAGTATTTCAATTAGATACTTTCAATGAAAACTTTAATATAGAATAGCTAAAATTGTTAAATCGCTGTTCCAGACATTTCATTATAAGCCTTCATCAGTGGAAAAGATATGAGTACATGAATCATCATCGTCATCATCATCATCATCATCATCATTATCATCATCATCATCATCATCCTCATCATGTACGTCCTCTCCGTCATCATCAGCATCACTACCATCATCATCATGCTGCTGTTTCTCTTGTTGTTGTCCTAATTGACATATTCATTTTATGATATCGTTCTTGTTGTTGACCTAGGTGTATAAAATCGTATTCCACCATCATTATCCATGTAACTGCCTTAAGCAGATTCTCATTGATTCATTCCAGTGATACTATTAATATTATAGGCTTCACATGTGGATATTATTATATATGTATTTTATGAATGAGATCACCCTGGCGGCCCTGACATAAGGGCGACAAGCCGTTATGCTCCAATTCACCACTAATGCTGGGCTCGCACTAGCATGTAAACAGTCGCCAGGGGGCGCTGCTGTTCTCTTGTTGTTGTCCTAATTGACGGCGCAAAGTTTCATTCATATTATGATATCGTTCTTGTTGTTGACCTAGGTGTATAAAATCGTATTCCACCAATATAATGTCTAGAGAAACGAAAACAAGACCAAAATAGAATACTGCAAAACAAAAAAATAGGATTGCAGACAATCTTTTCAATAGCCTGTATAAGCTGAAGTCTTTATAAAATTGTGGCGTCCTTACAGTATTGACCTACAGCTTGAATTTCGCCACTAATCTTAGAACGGGCCTAAAATTCTGAACAAAATGACACTAACACCTTCGTCTGACCCGGTTTGTGATATGCCAAGTCCATACAATACTAAAGACAGACAACATTTCATTAAGGATCTGCCCTCGTAATGAAAACATTGGAGTTTGACGACTTGTTATGGATTGATATGTAACTTATCAAGTTATCAGTTCAGGACATTGTCTGATAACTGATTGAGATTGGGCAATTCCATGGAGAGTGATGTCGAAAGAAGTTACTAAAACAAACAACTAACCAAGCAAACGACAAACAATATAGCTTGGCGTAACTTTCGACCATTAAACTCTGATCAAGGGAGACAATATTGTTTCTGCGAACTCGTAACAGCTGCTGGCGGTTACAAGAACTTTTACCAAAAAATTCCAAACAGATTAAAAAAGAAATTTGAAGTCTCTCTATACAGGAAAGATATGACTACAACACATCTTGGCATCGATGAAGACGATGGCAAAAATCAGATTTCAACCTTTTGTCAGCTTCATTATAATATGATGACGCTTATTAATATTGTTATTATTATCATAAAGAAAGAGATCAGTAGTATGGAAACAGTTCGTCACTCCCAATGATTTAGTCGTAGCTTTGATTTGATGGTTCTGCATGGAATGATCTGATAACAGATGGAGTTAGGGCTTGAAGTAGTGTCACACTGTTGTTAGCAGATAAGGGCAGGCCAGATAATTAATTGCCATGATTATTAGTTATAATGCTGAATGAGTGCTCTAGTTTTAATGCTCTGACCGATTCATGACAAGTTAATCTGATTCTGTTCTGATAAAACTCAGGTATCGAAATCACCCGTATAGAAGACCTTCACGACCTCGAACCTCAGATTCTCTTTAAAAAACTGTACACTTCTTCCTCTCTTCCATCTTCCTCTTCTGCTTCTTCTTCTTCTCCTCTTCTCCTGCTCCTTCGTTCTTTCTTTTTTTCTTTTTTTTTTGCTTCTATTTCTTTTTTTTTCCCTTTGTCTTCTTCCCCCTCCTTCTCTCCATTCTCTTCTTCTTTGCTGCTGGTGTGTCATCTTCTTCTCTTCTTTTCTTCCTTCTTCAACTCCTTCTAAGTTGACGACTCCATGAAACTGATACTCCAAGCATTACTTTAGCCAGCTCACATTTTCACGACTCCGTCGCAAAATTTGGTTAAAAACAATATCCCTTATTCTTACTTCCGTAAGTGTAAGCCTAATTGATATACGACCTCGTCAAAAATAGAAATCTTGCCAAGGTCTGTGTAAACAACATGTGACGGCAGAGTTTAGTTTTTGGCAGATGTCCTTTTCACCACAATGTCGTATTAAAATGTATGTAATCACGTTGTCTTTTATAACACCTAACTGTTTGAGTATGCACAGAAAGCAGTTCAAATCGGTACATAAACACAGTACACAAATACAAGTTTCATATGTGATCTTGAGCGAATGACTGCAGACCTTTTTGGCAAGATCCCAAATAACCTCTTCAGCGCTCTGTCATACAATGTTGTTATATCACATAAATTACATGTACACTGTACTATGACATTCTTTTAGTGACATGCATAAAAAGCCGTTCAAATGGGTACATATACATAATACACACAATACAAGTTTCATGTGATCTTGACCGAATGGCTGCGGACCATTTTGGCAATCTGCCAAACGTTCCCTTGAGCGCTCTCTCACACAATGCTGCCGTATCACATACACATTCATGTAATATGACATTTCTTTAGTGCACATAATATTACATACAATGCAGTTCAAACTGGTTATTCTGGCATACAATCAACTGACCTTACGTCAGCAAATCTCTGCTTTACTTAATGATATACTAGTGTATGAACTCTTTTTATCGGTATTTAAACTCAGTGTTTACACGGTATAAGTGGGCTCTTTCGGAGTCATTTACTGTACGATTAGCTTAGTGATTGATTCAAAACAGTACGGCGAGTTTATAACGTACACTTTGTCGAACTCTTCCGGGACTGGCTTCATGCCAAAAATACGATTTTGTCCCCTTATATATATATATATGTATTATCTGTAGAAATAGTCCCTTTTCGCTTTCACCTGTTATTAAGTTCCAGACTTTGAGCTTTGAAAGGTTTCTGTAGGTAGACAAAGGGCGCGACTCGGTGTCGTGATTTTTAATGATTTGTATACACAAGATAGGTAGCTGTGTTTACAAAGAGATTTCTTGATAGTATCGTAAAAATTGTTCAACAGTCTCTCGAACTTTGTGAAGAGGTTTCGGGATGGACTAGTTTCACTGGATGTAATAGGTTAATAAATGTGGGAGTTATGGGGCGTAAGGCTGTTTTAAATTATTACTTGTAGATATAATTGATGTTGGTAAAATTTACTATTAATACTCTTCGGCACATCAAGTTTGTAAATTGTTCCTTGTTTGACTTTGTCATATAGTATACATGGAAGAAGATTTACTATCTTAACATAGCTTGATCTTGCGACAAGTAGCTACAGATTATACAAGCCAAAAGAGTAGAAATCTCACTAATATGGTATTTCATTTTCACAGATTATGGTATAAAGCAGAAGTCACCTATCATCAATTTATACGTGTGGTCCGTAGATCCCAGAGTGTCAGACAATACTGAGCGGAAATACTCTTTGAAAGGATTCTTCTTCTGAAAGAACATACGCTATTTCACTGTCCATAGAAGAATGTCTTACTCATCATTCTCTTCATTTAAGATTGTATTGGTTGAAATGAGTACTTGATACCACTGTCAACAAAAGATTGTCAACAATTAAGTCACATTGACTGTTATCTATATCAATTATGTTCAGTATGATGGTCAGATCTATGACTGATAACTGTTAGCAGGGGCGTAGCGTCCGTGTAATCTATGAATCTGAGATTCATTAGATTCATTTCATTATCTATTTGTCTAAAATAATATGTTAATTAATCTTCAATGTTTTCTCAAATGTTCTAACACCATCTCCCTTCTATTTCACCTTGAGCCATTTACAAGCATTGGCAATACAATTTTGTCAACGTTAGATAGTTTTCTTCATCAATAATCTGAAAGTCTCTACACTGTTTTACGGATTCAGAACTCCCATAACCTCAGTGCAATGCATCCAAATACAATGTAAAGAGAGAAACTTATACAAGAAAATATTGCCAAGAATCTGAGAAAAATTCCCTTACTCGCTGTTCTGATGGTGTTTTGTTTCTTTATAAGCAAGATCCGTTCCGTTCCGTGTACAACTTTCCCGATTTTTCAAACATTTTCTGTCCGCTAGAGGATAGTAGGCCAAGTCTAGACCGTCCCAGAATTGCCAGATTTTTGGCTCTTTTGGAGCACTGAAAAGGCATCGACTCTAACCACACACAAAAAAAAAACAACAACAAATCGTTAGATTACAAAATAAAAATATCATCCTGGCTATACCCCTGACTGTTAGTACCTCTACTTCTTTGACTGTTTAAGACTGTGTTGTTTCAATGTTCCAGCCAGAGAGTTTCCCAGTCATCTTTACTCAGAGATTCTACTTCTGGAAATGTGTACTCTGCGCTACCGTCAACAAAGACCCACAATAGTTCAGTCACTTTTGGAGCTATCTATATCATTTATCTTCTGTATGTTAGTCAGGTCGATAACTGATAACTGATAAATGATAATATTACAGGACACCAGCTTGAGCTGATCATGTACTCAGATAGTTTACAGTAACGACCTTGAACACCTTGGAATGATAATAGCTTTCCCGAGAACCTCGCAGTACACACTGTTGTCTGCTGATAGCACACTACACAAATATAATGAGAATGCAAGTTGCTCACCATGAGGTTCTACGCCTTCCTTCCGGCACATAGTTTTACGTCATCCCTTGAAACACCCAGATGACAGAGGAAAAGGTATACTTTTTGTAGGGACCTTATGAAAACCATGTAGAAAGAACGTTCCCTCCTTTACTCAACCGTACTTACGAAAATGTGGACATTTTCGGAAATGTTTGAGATTGAAGATCCCTAATGACTTTTAAAGATATTTAATATTTCATGGACCGGCAGCTACGTTTAGCGTTTCAAAGAGCACGGCTTCTGCATCCTAAATAAATGGATTTGGTGTCTTAATTTTGTCTCTC
>JAWQUT010000063.1:71492-83647 GCA_033807755.1 Ellobium chinense
GGAGTTGGGGGAGGGGAGGGGTGAGGTACCGGTAATGGAAGGCGAAAATATTATTCTAGGATAGTGTCTGTTTCACTTCCTGTTCAGAATGTTGTCGTGAATAATGATGNCCTGTTCAGAATGTTGTAGTGAATAATGATGATAGTATTATAACGTATTTTTATAATTATTTATAATTTATAATATGATTGTATGTTTACCTTTTTTTGAAGAAGAAGAAGAACCCAGTTTTAGAACCTTTGGATATCTGTGGATATTAAAGTTTCATGTTTATTTTGGATGACGGTGGTTAAATTTTGTCCAACACTGATGGTATTAACAACGAAGACAACCAAATTGATACTTTTGATGAAAATGACGATAATGATGATGATGATGGTGGTGATGATGGCGACGAAAATGACAAAATGATATTTCATTTACAGTTTCAACTGGGAATTGTTATGTGAAATGTATAATAGTGGTATTTAAATATACACAAAAACCCAGCAACATGTATATTATTATGATTTCTTAGAGGATTTCTGTTTACTCTTTTACAAAGGATGAAGACAATAAGGTGATGATGATGATGATGATGATGATGATGATGATGATGATGATGATGATGATGACTATTGATCACAGTTTTTTGCTTTTTTTTTTCTTCTTATGCCATTTCATTCTTAGTTCATTGATTTTCTACATCTGAAGAAGGTTGCTAGTCCGAAAATTTGTATATTAAATTTTAAATTGTTATAGTTTCCTTTCCTTACTTATTTATATCCAGTGCGGATAAATGTTTTGCAAATAATGATGATGATGATGATGATGATGATGATGATGACATTTTGTCACGTAAACCTATTTTTTTCTTGCCAGTAAACTTACTCAGGTCAGTCAGTGTGCTATTGAAGACGACCCAGGGAATTCCCGCAACAGATATTAATCTCTCACTTTTTTTTTTATGTAGTGCCTATTCGAAAGAGTTTTTCTCTTTTTTCATGGATGATGATGATGATGATGATGACGTTGATGATGATAATGATTGATTGATTGATTGATTGATTGATTGATTGATTGATTGATTGATTTACTCATGGTTTACTCATAAACTTTCCACTGAAGAAGGTTTTTACTGACACTTTAGATTGTGATTATACATTTCAGATAAGTAATTTAAAGTTTTCATTACAAATTGATATCTGTCAGATAGTGTTTTAAAATTTTCACTTATTTATAGTGTTGAGGGTGATGATGATGATAACGATGATAACGTTGATAGTGATGATGATGACGGACTTCAACGTATCAGATTGTCTGCTCCGATGCCATTTTTTATTTTATCCTTTTTCACTTCCTAGACCAAACAAAACCCTTGAAAATGGAATCCACTATCAATCCAGTAACCAGGTCTCACCCTATTTTGCCCTCTTCCTGTTACCATAGTTGGCAGACGACACGAGCAATCATTGTCTTGCACTTTATTCAGCTGCCGGCCCTCGTCTGCTTCCTCCGCCATGACGGTTATCGGGTGACACCGCCAGTCCCCTGTCCCTACTGACCCAGCGACCCAGAAGTCTAGAACAGTAATGGACAGGATTCGGATTCATCGAATCTCCTTGCTCTAGGTTCAAATCCGGAATCGAATCCTAAAATGTGTGGAGAAGTGAAGACGAATGATTACGGCGCTGGACTCAAGATCAAAAAGTCTAGGTTCGATTCCCGACCACGTCCATGTTATACCTTGTAAATCACAAATGCCTTGGGGCTGCATTTCATTAACATTTTCGTCAGTCCATCCGTCTGTATAATGAGTACCGCGCTATAAGCAGTGGAAGATACCTTTGGCATGCTATTGATCAGCATCTTTAAATGATGGCGGTATTCCATGCTACTGAAAAAAATTGAGGATATCCGAGAATGATCAGATTTGCTCTGGTAATAACAGTGTGAAGGCGTGTAAGGGGGCATTAGCCTGACTATAAGACCCATAAATCGCATTATTATTATTATTATTGTTATTATATTTAGTATTATTAAATCAATTGTCGTTTTGGAACCTTAATTTCGCAGAAAACAAAAGCAATATATAAAATGTTCAGCGTAAAAGAAAATATATCAGTGTCATTTTAAAATTTTGGTCTCTGTCCGTGGATAAGCTTTACTTCAATGTAAATACATTGTATAAGACTCCCTGTAGTATAGTATAAGGTAGACCACAAAAGCTGAGACCTATCTCCAAACTTCAGTTTGTGTACCAAGCACACCTTCAAGAGATGTTGATAGAATTTTTCTAAATGTAGAAGGGAAAAAAAATGTCGATACAATAATGTATTAATATGAACAATTAGTACAACATTGGTGGTGCTGATGGCGATGGTAGTGGTATCGTTCAAGGAAGTACAAACGTAAATTCCACCGATACACCACTCTCCCCTTCCACCTTTCTTCCTCCTTCTCCACCGATTCGAATCTGTATACAAATCTATCCAATCCTAACTCTGGACTCGAAATCGAATCTGTCCAACCTTAGTTCATGATCCTCTGCTTCGGATGCATGCGAGTGGCGACTGTGGGTCTGTGGGTCTGTGGGTCATGTGACCAGGCCAGACTTTTTGACGAGTTCTATTCGCTCTTTTAGCTACGGGCATGGGCAACCAGGCATGTGAAGATGCCGCTCTCTCCTCGGCTCTCTATTCTCCCTTTCCACCCGCCCATCATACACACACAAAACATTTTTCACGTCCCCCCTCCCCTCCCTCCCCTATTTCACTCACACTGATTCTCGCGCTCCTTTTGTCAAGTGTTGAGAGAAGGGGGTACATATAGAGAAGGAATGAGGTGACAAACCGTATTATAATGATTAAATGGTACAATGAATTTTTCTTCCCTGTCCTTACCAGTGTGATGCTATCGCTGCCTCATCAGTCATTACACTTCCCTAAACATCTATCTCTGTTTTCTTCCTTGAAATTCATTTTTGCTTCCTTCTCTTTCTCTTCCTCTTCCGGATCTTTCCTACGCACCAATAGTCTCAGCTCCTAACTCTTCTATATCCAAATTCGCCTTCAACTTTCGCCCACTGTCTTATCTTAGCTAAAGTTATCAGGCAATTTTGTTTGTACATATCATTACACAATTTTACCATTTTCTCCTCCCCCTCTCCATATTTGAGTTATTTTCTTTCATGCTCTTTTTTCCATCTCTGTGACTTCCCATCCTCCTCTTACTCTATCCCCCGTCACAATTTCCCCTTCTCTTATCTCTCTCTTCCTCTCTGCCTCCTCTCTCTCTCTCTCTCTCTCTCTCCCTCTCTCTCTCTCTCTCTCTCTCTCTCTCTCCATCTGTCTGTCTCGTACATGAGCACCACTTGTTGGGCTAAGCTTCCTCCCACTAAATTTATCTAGGGCCCAAAACCATGGATCAAAGCATTAAACCCGCACCACTCACCTAATAATAGTAAAGCTTCCATGCCACTCCCCCTTCTGTCTTCTGGTGGAAGTTAGGGCTCTATGGCGATTTCACCCGCTTCAGTAGACCTCGCGTCTCCTATCATTCTTTTGGGCCCTCTCTATCTTTCTATCCCTTCCTCCATATTTCAAGTCGCTAACGCAATTTCCCAATCGACCAAGTCTCTCCTCGTCCNAGTTGACTTGTAAAACATGTGAATGAGTGTTCTATCAATATTAAAATATCTAAGTTTCCTGAAGAAATACATTCGTTTGTTTGCCTTGGCGTGAACTGAGGTGGTATGGATATGCCAATCGAGCCTAGAGTCAATGTGAATTCCAAGATATTTGTAACACTCAACTCTTTGGACATTTTCATAATACTCATAAATTTTCATAAATCGCATTATTATTATTATTGTTATTATTATTATTACTGGTATTATTAAATCAATTGTCGTTTTGGAACCTTAATTTCGCAAAAAACAAAAGCAATATATAAAATGTTCAGCGTAAAAGAAACTATATCAGTGTCATTTTAAAACGTCGGTCTCTGTCCGTGTATAAGCTTTATTTCAATGAAAATACATTGTATAAGACTCCCTGTAGTATAATATAAGGTAGACCACAAAAGCTGAGGCCTATCTCTACACTTAATTTTGGGTACCAAGCACATCTTCGAGAGATGTTGATAGAATCTTTCTAAATGTAGAAGAAAAAAAAAAGAAATGTCGATACAATAATGTATTAATATTAACAATTAGTACAACATTGGTAGTGCTCATGGCGATAGTGGTAGTATCGTTCCAGGAAGTACAAACGTAAATTCCACCGATACACCTCTCTCGCCTTCCTCCTTTCTTTTCCATTTCTCCATCGATTCGAATCTTGATTCAAATTCATCGAATCTTAACTCTGAGCTCGAAATCGAATCTGTCCAACCTTAGTTTAAGATCCCCTGCTTCGGATGCATGCAAGTGGCGACTGTGGGTCTGTGGGTCATGTGACCAGGCCAGACTTTTTGACGAGTTCTTTTCGCTTTTTTGGCTACGGGCATGGGCAACCAGGCATATGAAGATGCCACTCTCTCCTCGGCTCTATATGACCCCTTTCCACCCTCCTATCATACACACACAAAACATCTTTCACGCCCCCCCCNACGTCCCCCCTCCCCTCCCTCCCCTATTTCACTCACACTGATTCTCGCGCTCCTTTTGTCAAGTGTTGAGGGAAGGGGGTACATATAGAGAAGGAATGGGTTTACAAACTGTTTTATAATAATTAAATGGTACAATGAATTTTTCTTCCTCGTCCTTACCAGTGTGATGCTATCACTGTATCATCAGTCATTACACTTCCCTAAACATCTATCTCTGTTTTCTTCCTTGAAAATCATTTTTGCTTCCTTCTCTTTCTCTTCCTCTTCCGGATCTTTCCTACGCACCAATAGTCTCAGCTCCTAACTCTTCTATATCCAAATTCGCCTTCAACTTTCGCCCACTGTCTTATCTTAGCTAAAGTTATCAGGCAATTTTGTTTGTACATATCATTACACAATTTTACCATTTTCTCCTCCCCCTCTCCATATTTGAGTTATTTTCTTTCATGCTCTTTTTTCCATCTCTGTGACTTCCCATCCTCCTCTTACTCTATCCCCCGTCACAATTTCCCCTTCTCTTATCTCTCTCTTCCTCTCTGCCTCCTCTCTCTCTCTCTCTCTCTCTCTCCCTCTCTCTCTCTCTCTCTCTCTCTCTCTCTCCATCTGTCTGTCTCGTACATGAGCACCACTTGTTGGGCTAAGCTTCCTCCCACTAAATTTATCTAGGGCCCAAAACCATGGATCAAAGCATTAAACCCGCACCACTCACCTAATAATAGTAAAGCTTCCATGCCACTCCCCCTTCTGTCTTCTGGTGGAAGTTAGGGCTCTATGGCGATTTCACCCGCTTCAGTAGACCTCGCGTCTCCTATCATTCTTTTGGGCCCTCTCTATCTTTCTATCCCTTCCTCCATATTTCAAGTCGCTAACGCAATTTCCCAATCGACCAAGTCTCTCCTCGTCCAATCCTGCTGCCGATCTTTCCTTCTCCTCCCTGGCCTTTGCCACCCTTTCCCCGGCCCCCCTCCCAAGTCTTACCCTCCCAAGGGACCCAGTCTCATGATGTGGTCCGTAAACTTAAAAACCATGCCGTTCACATCACCACGCCTGTGCTTTAATCGATAGTGAGTACTATGTACTCTCGATGTTGATTGTCAAGACGAGTACGCACTTCAGAAAGCTGATTTAGTCGATATTGTCGATACACGCAATTTAATATCTTGATTCCCAAAATATCTCCCGACATAGCTGGAACATGATTTATGCCACTGTAAAATCTAACAGTATCCAAGTTAATTGCCCAATGTTTCGATTATCCAGCAGACTGGACTATTTGACTTCAGTAGCTAGATTTAGTTCGTGAATCTTTGACGTCACAGATTCGACATCGAATATCGACTTCTTTGGAACCGTAATCGTGACTGTGATCGATATTTGAATAATCACATCGAATAAGGCACTGCCCCACATCACCATCACACCACATCGGCAGCCACGGCTCACACACGGCTCAACCGCGACCCATCCGTCAAGCGGACATTGCCCCAGTTTGGCTGGCACCCTGAAACCAGACGCCGGGCAAACGGGCAAACCTGATTGTCTCAGTGACTTGAGGGCACTATCTGTCTAGACGGGAGGGACTTCATTTTTCACAAGGGTGGTTTTCGTTTTCTTTCCACGTATTTATTTTAAAGACGTGATTGAGCTGTACGGTACCGTCTCTGGTTGGTTTTCATGATTTCTCGCTTTGCGCTTTCTCCCTCTGTCTGCCCTTGTTTGATTGCTCTTCCTTTTGTCCGTATGTTCCCGGTCGCTCTGGCCTGTTTCCTTCTTTCTAATCTTCATTCTATCTTTTATCTCTCATTATCATACATGCATTTATCTTACATTCATCTCTCGTTGGCACTATCCTGAGGCATGTCCACTCTGTGCTTGCTTTTTAGGGTAAGGAAAAGGATTTAGGGTAAGACTGGGAAGAAAAAGCACACTAAACCAAGCGCAGGGTGATAGAGTCTCTAGCTGTGGCCCATCTCTCTCTCTCTCTCTCTCTCTCTCTCTCTCTTCTCTCTCTCTCTCTCTCTTTCTCTCTCTCTCTCTCTCCATTCTTCTTCTTTCCACCTTTCCTCGATACTTAAACATTTCGATTCAGTATCGACACTCAGACTGTGAAGTCTGAAGTATCGATGCCATCTCAATATTTTCGATGTTAAGGGACTACATCCCTTCCCTCCCGAATAGATTTTCCTCTTTCCTCTTAAATTATCGTCTTTCACGCCTTCTCATTACACTTTCGAACTACTTGTCGTCTATAAATGTTTGTGTCAAAATTATTAATATTCCATATTTTCTTGGAGAAATATAGGTGTGTTATTATATAGCAGATCGGTTCATAATGCTAAGTATGTGAGGAAACTATGATAATGAAAGAAATAAGGTTCAGGGCCTTGGGAGTTCACTTGGAGACTAATGCACCATAATTTTTTGCGCACCTACCAGATATTTGAGAGCTTGCGCAAAATATTTAGATCCTTTACGATCGTAAGAATGACACTGGTGAATCGGTACTGAATGCACCTTTAGTAGCGTTCAGCATGCAGAGTTAATGTAATTCTGACAATGGTAAAAGATCCCATCCTTAGTGCACAAGCTGTCATCTATTTTTGTACACATCCATGTTCATCTCTACCCTTTCTCATCTTCCCCTCCTCTCCCCTCTGGCTGCTATATCCTGGAGCAGATATGCCTGATAGCTGGCCCGCGGGCTAAAATTGGTCTGCCAATGGTGTAAAATGTCGCACCACAAAGTGATTTCAGATTACAGAACCGCATCATGGTGAAATATGCGCCCACCTCTCAGACATGTGTAACCAAGCTGTTAAGACATAATGTATTCATTAAGGGGGAGAGGAATGTGGTCCTAAGTTGATTGTAACTGGAAAGTGTGTCATCAAGAATTTAACTAAGTTACTGTGGTAGATCTATTTTTAGAAGGAAAATCGGAAAAAAAATCTAATACTGGAACATTCCCTGTTTCCCATCGGGGATCGAACCCAAAACCTTTCAGCTTACAAGTCAAAGTGCTACCACTACCCCTCAGTGACGTTAACTTCACAACAGTTAAACGCTTGAATACCTACAGCGCGAATTTTGTTCTCTAACTTTCATATGTAGCCTAGTATTTACCAATGACCCTGACACACTTCCTGGTTGCTCACACATGGCCTTCAGAAGATGACCTATTCAGTATAAAACTTGCCCTCAATTTACAAAGATTGGCTACTCCTACCCCAGAGGCTGTAGAGATAGCTGCACTCAAATGCAGTGTTATTTAAATGAAAATGAGGTGCAAGACGATACTTTTTTTTTTTCTACTCTTAAAGCACTACGATGGCCTTCAGACGCACTGGGCCCTCTGGGAATTTTTTTACTCGGCGGGTACTCCCGAATACACGAACTAGATCGGCGAATAGGATTTCGATTTCTGGCCGATTCGATAACAAATAAAACCAATGACGAATAACGCTTTCGTCTCAGCCTTGATGTCCTTCATTTAGGGAGATTAGTTTTAGGAGTTTTTGGAAGTCTTCGAACAAGGCAACTGCTCTAGGGGAATATAAATGCCAGGGGAAAGGCAAGCAACCAACTGATATATAGTCGATCTAGAGACGATCCTAGGAGTTTAGACCTGACTCTGAAGGGAGGTCGAAGGATTTGTTTAAGTAAGTAATACTGATTACCATTTGAAATGTCCTTAGGAGAACCAGGATCTGCGTCTTAAGACACGAAGGCTGCTGTTGGACCACAGTATAGTATCTTGTTACTTTGTCAGGGTCAGAGCTAAATCTCACTTCGTGCCTATTTCAGTGCCTAACATTGATCATAATCAAGCTAATATTTTGATCAAGAGAGCGAGAGAGAGAGAGAAAGAAAGAGAGAGAGAGAGGGGGAGAAAGAGAGAGAGAGAGAGAGAAAGAGAGAGAGAGAAGAACCTAGACGAACCTACAGCACAAAATAGAGTGAGGTAGGCTAGACGAAAATTTCATTGAAGGGTCAAAAGGTACTTCAGAAGCAGCCTTTCATTTTGAGTATGAGATAATAATAAATATATATTATATGGGCTTTCCTTTTAACGCAACTAATCATTGAGCGGATCCAAAATAATTGTAAAACAAGCTACAATAAATTCCAAGACAATGCATTCCAAGATCCAGTCTGTACTCATCGGAGACAGTCGACACCGCCTACTCGTAACTCCCGAGAAACATAGGAAAATGATGCTATTATAGGGAGTTGCAGCGGCCCAGCATCTTTTACCTTGAAAAATGGTTGGCTTGTCCGGTAACTCTTGCGGCTAATCAGAATTCGATTATGCAAAGTTTAAGTGCTACCTTTAAGATGAGAAGGCGTTTTTGCTGGTCTGCAGAGTAACAGTATCTGGGACAAAGTTTTGTGAGACATACATCGTGTTCATAGGTTCCACAAATTCAAAAATATCGCGCGCTCTCAACATAAGTAAAAATCTGGCACATTAGCCATTTTCTAGCCACATCTTTTTTTTTTTTTTTGTGAAAAGTTGGTCTCCATATAATGTTATCCACCGAGTCATCTCTCCTTGACTGTTATTACCGTGTCAAAAATGCCTGTCATCGTCCCTGCTCTGTTGTATTTCCAGACTATGGTCTAGCTGTTTGTTTTTAGCCATTTTTTTTTAAAAATAAAGACATATTTTAAGTTTCTTCTTGTTGATATCCTCGCCACCCATAAAACCCCTCCTCCTTCCCCCTCCCATCTCCTCAATCCTCTTTTCGCATCATGTATGTTCTCCTTAAGACCTAATGACAGGAGACAACGGCATAATGAAGACAACTTGGCGGTGGGCGGTGTTATTTCTGCGTATCGATACTTTCGATAATTAGGAATTTTGTTTCAGTATCGAAACCAAAGCTCTGAATATTCCATACCAATTTGATAATTTCGATATATGAAGCGACACTTCGTCCCGCCCACACAGAACTTGTTTTTCATCTGATTGAAAGTATTTTTTTTTTCATGTCTTGTGTCACCTAACCTAATACAAAGACCTAACCTATTATTGAAAGCATCGGAAGTACTTTGGATTCCCATTCGACTTTCAGTAACCGCGTAAATCAAAGAGCCTACACGACCTGTACTGGTATCAAAACCCTGTCGAAATTAATCGAAACAAGTCAATTCTATTCCGATCATCAGTACCAATTTTACTGTCAGAATCAAATATCAATACAATATAAAATATATATTGAAAGTATCGAATGAATACCGTGTACTAAGATTGAGAATCAAATTAGAATGGATACTTTCGGTTTATTTGGAGCTTGAATTCCTAGTATCGCAAAACTTTTTTTTTTTTTTTAAATTCCTGTATCGGCCCAACCCTGAACAAGCCCAGTCTTTCATCATTACAAAGACATGCGCGATAGGATTTCAAAGGAAATTCCAGTCTGTAATCATCGGAGACAGCCAGCACCGCCTATTCGCAACCCCTCAGGAGCATGGGGGAAAAGTTGCTATTATAGAGAGTTGCGGCAATCAAGCATCTCTTATTTAGGAAATACAGTGGTCTCTTGTCTGGTAACTATTGCGTTTAAGAAAAATTCGATTAAGCGACGTTGACAGTACTACCTTTACGATGAGAAGGCGTGTGGTTGGTTAGCAGAATTAGCGTAGGATGATACTTCTGTTGTTGTTTTTTTTTTTTCTTTTAATACAACGTTGGGTGGGTGGATGGACTGCGGACGGAGACATTAATATGCATGCCAGTTCTACCTTGCAGATGATTGAAAACAAAAATTATCGCTTTGTGGACAGGTGATTGCAAACGTATGAAGATAATGAGGACGGTATTACTATGGCCTTGTAGATAGAATACATCATTGGCGAGACAAGAGCATTATTACCCCAAGGGCTGAAGTGAAATTTAGGATCCCCCTCTTCTCTTCGCCCCTGATTCCCTGCCCCTCCCACACTCAGCCAACAACATCACAACGTTTGCTTTGTTCGCCTCCCCTCCCCCCCTCCTTTTTTTTTTTACCCGGCTTCTGGTTAATCTCTTTTTCTCCTTATCGCTTCTCTCCCTCTCTCTCTCTCTCTCTCTCTCTCTTTCTCTCTTTCTCTCTCTCTCTCTCTCTCTCTCTCTCTCTCTCTCTCTCTCTCTCTGTTGTACCCGAATGGCGCCCTATCCACAGTTTCGTCCCACTACTGAAGTGTGGCCTTGGATCGCTGCAGGATATCAAAACAGGGATTTTTTTTTTTTTAAGGGGGCTGGGGGCAGAGAGGGAGAGAGAGGGAGAGAAGAACGGGTGTTCCAGGGTTGCCACAGGAGGTGTGAAATTTTTCTCATGACCTATCTATAATTTTTTTCCAGGTGATTTAACATTATTCCATGATAATATTAATTATATTGTACTTTCACCATCACACTTCGACTTTCTCTCTCATGCAGAATGTATGCGATGCCCAGCCAGTTTTCATTCTGGGCAAAGCAGGGAGGAGCAGTCCCATTACAAATTTATGACTTAACAGAGTTTTCAAATTTTTCATGAAATGAAGGCAGCGTGGCTGTGTGGTTTGTGAGTCGTACTCAGAAACTGAAGACTGTCAAGTCTAAGGTTTGTGTGTTTGACTCGCAAAATGAGCGGTTTACGTTGTAGTGTCCATGGGAAAGACATTTCACTTCCATTTTCTCTCCCTACTCAGGTATAAATGAGTACCTGGCTTTAGAGCTGGGGGAACCAGGGCGCTGCACCAGTGGCGACCAGCACTGACTTCGTTGTACTGTATATTTCATTTGTAATATTATATATTTTACAAGTATGATGTGTATTGTTCTGTACTTGTATAATGAATGTGATGTATAACATTGTATGACATTGCAAATCAACTTCCCTACGGAGTAAAAATAATAATCGTATTTCCATTTTTCATTTTTCTTTTTCATTTTTTCCCCCTGATTACTGGTCACTTCAGTTGATTCTAGATAGTTTCAAATGGAATACGTGGTTTTGCCGTATCGTAATTCCCTCCCTACGCCATATTCTTTGCTAAATCACTGCTAAACGCTCACTCGTGATGAAATGGAGTTCGTCCATTGCCAGTCCTGGAAATGCCAATGGCAATTTTCCATAATTTTTTCCTGAATTTTCCAGGGTCTGAGAAAACCCTGGAGTTCACTATCATCATGCCAAGTAGAGTATCTGCATTTTAGATCATAAAAATCAGTCCAGATTTCATCAAACAGCCAAGACTGAAAACAACTGCAGCAACGCAGTGCTAAAGCCCCCTGCCGCTCATCTGTTCGAACAACGCCGAGCATTTTAAATTACTCTGTCAAATGGGAAAGAGTAAGAAAAAAAAATAACCAAATCGATGCGAGAGAATGGGCGGATGTTTATTTTCAGCAGATGTGGGAGGGACGGCCCAGACTAGCTGATGCTCAAGCTGAGGATTTTAAACGATTGCGTTGGTGTGCCGAGGAATCTCAAGAAGGGAGGTAATTTTGTTAGGCAAAGAGACAACCACTCAGTCGCGGTAGGGGCGGTGCGCAGAACGGGTGCGTGAGCTGAGAGCTTGCGCAGAAACGATGAGAT
>JAWQUT010000063.1:113763-124524 GCA_033807755.1 Ellobium chinense
CTCTACTTATATAAGGTAATCTTTGTCATCTCTAAAACCTCGTGTCATATAAGCTACCCGGACGTGAAGTGGAAAATATGTAAATGAAACAAATGGAGTTATACACACTTTTCTTTAACTACCATTGTCAAAAACATCATAGCGAAGGAATATCTTAATCAACGATGCATGTATGAAGTGGACGAGTGAAAATGTCAAACTTTTGGTTTTTATTGTTATTTAGTTTTGTTGACATTATATGACAGACTAACCTCTCCTTCTTTTCCTTCTCTTCCTCCTCCTCCTCCACTCCCTCCTCCTTCTCCTCTTCTGCGTCCCTCTTTCCTACATCACTAATTGTACAGTTGGAGGACCATTTGTTTTTTCTCAGACATTCGGGACATCCGGGTATTCATTGTCGAAGGGTGCCGAAGTGGTAGTAAAATGTCAATTTCCTAGAAACCCTAAACATACAGTAGACACAGAGGGAGAAGAGTTAGCACAGTTTGTTTGAATTACCTTTGTACCCGTCCGTGCACAAATCATTGGTGAAATGTACAGGTCTGAAGCACGCGATAAATATTGATGTTAGTTACAGGTCTTTATGTCATCTCACAACGCAGCAGCCAAAAATAAAATAAAGTGGCCCCATGCGGTGTTTGAACTGGTGCAAAACAGACAGAAATAGCAATTGGGTATTTATATTACAGCGGTTTTCGAATTATACCCTAGGACCTCATGACCTCGAACCTCATGTTCACGAAGAAAGAAAAAAAAGCTCGCATACTCTTTGTAAAGCAATAGCCAGAGACTCTTCCACCTAGTGCCTGGTTTAGGGTTAGGGACAGGATTGGGAAAGAAAGAGCACACATGAGGGAGTTTCTAAGAAATTGAGAACTTGTGGGTTATCGATGAGATCTCTTATATAATCTTAACATCATAAAAATTTCATAGACTTTGCATGTTTAAGGCATTTAAAAGTGCATTTGGCACCGATGCAATAATGTGATTCTTACGGTAGTGAGAGATTCCATCGTTACTGCGCAATTTCTCAGATATCTATGGACTGTTCCAAGAGTGGTTTTTCTTCCCTAAGCACAAGTGGCGATACGTGGTTGAAATATCTGGTGGGGCTAAAGTGACCGTGTCCTTCGGAAGATAGAAGTGCCCAGTCTTTTATTGAATAAGGTAATCAGTTTTGTTTTTAGAATAGTGCCATCCTCATCCAACTTTGTTTTAGCTAAGACTTAAAAAAATATCATCCTCAAATGAAATTGAAAAATCATTAACCCCATGTGCACCATAGTTTGCATCTTGTATTAGTATTCGTTGTAGTGTAGAGCTTTTCTTTCAGTTTTAAAATGAAAGAAGTTGGAGTAAGGTAGGAGCGTGGTGGAGCTCGGTCCCAGTAGCCCGTAATGAGGCAACGCCACTGCCTAACCCTACCCGTGATCCTGCCTGACTCTAAACAAACCACGTATATTTGAGACTTATACTGGAAACGCAGAAGAAGAAGAGATGTATATATGTACGTAACACGAAGCGAGTGGGTTAACAACACAAATCGTTATTCAAACTAGAAACAAACGCCTTTTTTAATCCTATGGTTAGGGGCAGAATCTTTGAGTGGCCTTTACATGATCCTAGATTAGCCAGTTAACTTTCGTCTTATTTTTCTGTGTCTCAGTTTATACTTTTTGTGAACTGAGAACGGATGGTCGCGGCCGCGTTAGACGGGTGGTCGTCTTAAGCAGATTAAATGTATAGGTAATAATGAACTGTCTTTTCCGGAACCCTGTTACCAGGGCTGATGGTCGCGATATACATGTGATCGCGATATATAGGTGGTCATCAAACCATGTTCGGCTGTACATTCAACATTGTATATGATGAAGAACGAATCTACACAGTATATCTGAATCGTCGATTTGGCAACCTATGACTATGAGTAAATAGCCAAAACAGAGTGAATAGGGTCTCGTGGCTTTGAGCTGGTAAACACAGGCCAGAAATAACTGGTAAATATCGCTTAAGCGCAACTTTTCAGGGGCAAAGTTGTGATTAAAAGGAGTTAGCGCTGAAGCAGTGACTTTTATATTATGGGCAGTGCAAAATATGCTTTTATCTGAGGAATCGTTTTTTCGATTATGTGGAATGTGACAAAGCGGGGTGACTGCGTATAATGTGTGGGTTTGGAACACTGTATTTTGTGTCTACATTAATTACGCCACACTGAATCTAAATCAGGAAAGCAGTCCGATTAAAATACCCAGCTGTTCTTTCAAGGCCAAAATATTAATGGCTGCCATGTGAGGGGCGTCGTAGGGAGTGGAAAATAAGAAATAGTAGCTGGAAAAGTGAAAGGGGGGACGGGGGGGNGGGGGGGGGGGGCTTATACAAACACTATGTTCATTTTGCGTATTGCGGCGACTCAATTCTTGGCAGAGGGAGGGGAGAGCGGTGAAAGATGAATCAAGTTTTAAAAATCTGAAAAATCAGCTCCATGGCCCTCTGTCTCCTCCCGTATTCGCTCCGAAGCCCTGTGAAAACTGGGTATACGTTTCAAAAATAAAGAACCACCAACAGTGGGCGGATCCTTGTGTTTCCAGATATCGCGATACTCAGCCTTCATAAAGCTGTATATAGATTCTGTTTCGATTCTGATACTAAGTATCGGCGGGCATTTCGGTATCTTCGACACTTTTCAATACCTGCGATACTTCCGATACTTTCGATGCCGATGGGCTTTATGGGGAGTCAGGAAGCTATTCTAAGACTGAAGATCGGAAGAGCATCGATTCTATACTATAGGTACGTGTCGATACCTTTCGATATCGCTAGGCTTTGAATTAGGGAGACAGCCAGGTAGCTAGTTGGGGCTGAGGCTCTGAATAAGATCGAAATAATTTCGATTTTTTGCCATAGCTTTTGATTTCGTTAGGCTTTGGAATGAGAAGACCAGGAGTTAGTTTGGTAATGAGATATTAGTTCCGATACTTCAGAAACTATCGATACTTCATATACTTTAAATACCCCGATGCTTGTGATACTAACTCAAGTATCAGAAATTCTTCTGAAACGATACTCGGAAACTACTCGGAAACGATACTGTCCTCACTATGAACTACCAACCCCTTGAAACATCCAGTTGATCATGCCTTACCTCTTAAGTCTCTTCATTTCTTCAATGTTGTTACGACTGTGCTTTTACGTCCACGCTTGCTGAAAATATTCACGCATTCACACATATCCCAGGAAGGCATTTCTGGGGGCGTTGTTTCAGAAAGCGTCGAAGGTAACCTCAGTTACAACAGAAAGTAAACATTACCTCCTCCAACGCCTCTTCCCCCCCCCCCCCCCCCCCCCCCCCCCCCCCCCCAATGNNATGTGTACTGTAACTAGATCCAGTTTACTCAGTGCATGAATTTCTATGTTTGATCGAAGTTAACAGCCTTTTAACACTGTAGGACTGAATTTAACTTTGCGTTTATGTAGGCAGTGAGAAGTCCTTGAGAGCCACATAGGATCAGCGAAAAAAAAAAAAAGCAGATCCAGCAATGCTATTGACAGCTGAATTAACTGAAGGACAGACAGACAGACAGACAGACAGACAGACAGACAGACATCGTAACAACGGGGCTGCTGAAGCCCCCAAGTCCACGATTAAAATAGTAATATAGAAGCAGACAGACAGACGGACGGACGGATGGATGGATGGATTTTGGACAGACAGACCGACAGACAGACACACAGACAGACAGACACACATACAGACACACAGACAGACACACATACAGACACACAGACAGACAGACAGACAGACAGACAGACAGACAGACAGACGGATAGACGGATTTACTACTAACAGGACTGCTGGAACCCCCTAGTCCACGAATGAAATAGCCCTATAGAAAAATTTCCAAAGTGCGAAATTTTCAAAACACAAACCCAACGGAACGAAGACATTGACGGAGGAAAAGACTGCTGGAAAGAAAGAAGAATGAATAAAAGAAGAAAAAAAAAATTTCATAAAAGACTCTTATGCTCCCACTCTGCACCAACAGTGCTACGGACACTCACCACTTTGCAATGTTAGTGTAGGTGGCGAACAATGTTGATATCTGAACTAGACATAATGCCAACACATTGCGACGGCTCCGAGCAGGAAGTATTAGTTTCGAGCTAAGTGCTGTATGTAAATGCGGGAAAGAGATAGGTCTGTTGTACTCAACCGACAGGCTGGGCCGCACAAGGATGTTAATTCATGATTCACGTGTGATAAATTTACTGTGATTAGAAAGAATACTTCGTCAGGATGGTAGGGGGAGGTGGGATGGGGTGGGGTGAAAAGTGGAGGGGGCGAGGGAAAGAACAGGAAGTGGCGTGATCTTGATCTGGGCAAGTGAATGGACACAATATGTCAAGTCACCCTACAGTTTGTGGTCCTCTTTAACTATTCATAATGGACAAACCTGCTTCCACCATATTCAACATAGCACGACACGACTTGGATGTCATCGTAAACTGCTGGGACGCACAGTGTCAGGAACCGGTGATCTCCCACATCTATTCCTCTGACAGAATTGCATGAAGACTTGAAGTTTGCATACTTTTGACGGATCATATTCTATATCGATCTATCCTACCTAAAATGATGAATCCGTTTTTTTCCTTTGTCAAGCCAAGCATAACTTAGACGTAGTCTAATCTTATTATTTTTTCCTAGTTATAATAATAATAATAATAATAATAATAATAATAATAATAACGCGGTTTAGAAGTCTCTTTCCAGGCTAATGCTCGCTTACGTGACTTCACACTATTTTTACCCCAGCAGGCCTGATCGCTCCGAGACTTTCTCAACTCCCAGTTACAGGCGCTGAACACTAGCATTCTGACAAGATCCTGCACTATCTATAATAACCAGCCGGCATGTTATTAGTACACATGATAATATATTTTGTTCCTGCATTATATAACATGTCATTCTAAAGAGATAACCTTTTGCTTCTTTGACGCTCGGCAAACAACTCGTATCAAGACATCAAGCACCATAGTATTTGATTGATTACCCTCTGTTTAGACTTACCCAAAGTTTGGTCTAACCGTTGTATGTTTCATTTCGGGGATCAAAGAGATTCGCCCCGAATGGAAACCGTTGCTATGGCAGCGTATGAAACGAAAAGCTGCCAGGGCTGGACAAGATACATGGCAGCATGGAACGGTTGGGATTAAAAGAGTTTATCCACCTTTTAAAATAAATAAAAACTAGTTTTCTGTTATGGCAAACATTGTTGCTATAAAGAGGAAATTGCCGTTTAGCGGCTTGCAATTAACTGAGTCAAAGATATTTTATCACAACTTCTCGATACAACGGTTTCGGATGTTCCAAGCCCTTCAGGTGTTTTATCCGAATATTTCCACTAACGGTTCAGGCGATATATGCGAGACTGTTCATTTTGTCATAATAAAAACCAACAAAGATTGCATACATTGCATATATTGCAAATTGTATTACATAGCAAATACATACCTTTAAATTGCCCCGCTAAATCGCAAATCTTTGGGAGCATGGATAAAAAAATACGATTTTATTTTTTGGTGCGATTGTTCAGTGACTTAGTCAAGATAACACAGTGCACTGCTGACTCAACAATGTGGCGGTTAAGTGCATGTACGAACAGATTCATGAGCTATCATGGTTTGTCCGGTTCGCGTGCACGTTTAACGCCCACTACGTGGTTTCCGGGCTTGGGCAGAACGGAGATCATATGAAAGCAGTTCATAAACTTCAGTTTAGTTCATGTGGACTTGACCTGAGCTTAAAAGCTGTTACAGACGAACTGATCTGAATCTGATCTGTGGATTTTTTATTCCTCATATAATTATTGAGTTCATTTCACATCTATCTCGAAAATCAGAACCGAATGCTAATGTCTAAAATCAACGGGGAACTGATCTGATCTGAAAACTATTAAATTTTCATAGAAATGAGTTCCACATGTACTTTGGATTTTTCCCTTTAGTAATCTGAACTTGTTCTGAACAGACTATTTCGGTGAACTTGTTCTCAACTGACTATTTTGGTGAACTTGCCCAGCCCTGATGGCTTCTATTATTTGGCCGTTGTGCCCAGTCTCCTTGGTCTGCCTACGGGGTCTATTAAGTGTTCTCTGGGGGACATTAGACATAGCTAAAACAGAGGCAGCAAAAGCAACAGAATTCCAGATTCAACGTCTCTAGTAGTTTCTAGACCAATGACAGCAGTAGTAGCAGCAACCTCAACAACAACATCATCAACAACAACAGCAACAACGACAGCAACAACAACTGTGCAGTCTCAAAAAGAGTGACTCTGACATTCTTCGACCTTCAGGGTGTGATAAGAAAAGGAATAGATAAGAAGCCCAGGGCAGGGTCGGGTCTATAAATTCTCCGTGTTGGTGGGTGTAAGGGAAGGAGAGGGCGGAGGGAACCGCTCTCCCTTTACAAATTTAAAGCTGTTTCCTTCTTTCTCTCTCACACTCTCTCTTCGACAGGAGTAACTGTAAGGTGGTGGATGGTGTGGGAGAAAGATGGGTGGGGAGGGGAGGGGGTAGAGGGGCATGGCTAGGACGCCTCCCTTCCCTTTTCACTTTCCAGATCTGCTCCTGGTTGCAGACATTGTGCAATATCCCCATAAACCCATTATTTGAAGAGGGAACACAAATTTTGCAATAAAACTCTCAGGCAATTCAAGTTGAAAAGATTACAGGTTGGTTCAATGCTGTTTCACGTCATAAATTCTTTACGTCATTTGGTTTGAGAGAGTTAAACGGGCATATGTGTTATGTGACTGATTTAGAGAAAATTTCTCTTTCTCTTTCTTTTTCTTTCTCTCTCTCTCTCCCTCTTCTCTCTCTTTCTCCCATCCTCTCTCTCTCTCTCTCTCACACACACACACACACACACACACACACACACACACACACACACACACACGTTCCTTCCACTTCCCAGTATCTACAAAGAACCAATCTGGCGAAAAATCGGAAGGATGTGACAAGTCAGTCAGTCATAAACTGTGACCAAGATTCCATGATTTGGGATCTCATATCATTTCGAAAACCCACGTACTCGTTGTAATGCCTTGGTTACCTTTCTATCATTTTCTACTTTATATATCAAATTTTACTCGTAAACCGTGACATTTTATAAACTCAAAAGTATGGACTGGTTCCCTTGAAATTCCATTTCATCAGGTCTCACTGAACATCCATTCTGGGGAACTGTCAAATTCGCACTTACATCCTTTTTAACCTCCTCAATAACCGAAATGTCTTTCTTATTTAAAGTGATCTGATATGACGAAATAACGCCAGGAATCGGCGACAGACAAGTCAACTATTTCAGCAATCCAATTTCTACAGCCAATGTAAACTTCCCTCGAAAGGATTGCCATGAAGACAATGCTATGCAGTTTAGAGTAGAATGTGGCTTACTTAGTTCTTCAAACATTTACCCGTGTTCTATGGTTGCCTCGCTGGTATTTTGATTGGTGTTGGTAAAGGCTCGGTATCTGGAAATTCCCTACCGCATAGCACGGTATGCTAGATTTCATGCCTCCTCCTTACCGACGAGCCAAAGTTTATTTTTCATTTGCCATTCATGATTACCTCAAGAAGACAGATCATGTGGATGATATTTTTGTGCTTTGTTATTGTTGTTGTTGTTGTTGTTGCTGCTGCTGCTGCTGCTGCTGCTGCTGCTGCTGTTGTCGCTGTTNACACACACACACACACACACACACACACACACACACACACACACACACACACACACACACACACACACACACACACATTCCTTCACTTCCCAGTATCTACAAAGAACCGATCTGGCGAAAAATTGGAAGGATGTGACAACAGTCACTCATAAACTATGACCAAGATTCCATGATTTGGGATCTCATATCATTTCGAAATCCCACGTAATCGCTGTAATGCCTTGGTTACCGTTCTATCATATTCTACTTTATATATCAAATTTTACTCGTAAACCGTGACATTTTATAAACCCAAAAGTATGGACTGGTTCCCTTGAAATTCCATTTCATCAGGTCTCACTGAACATCCAATCTGGGGAACTGTCAAATTCGCACTTACATCCTTCTTAACCTCCTCAATAGCCGCAATGTCTTTCTTATTTAAAGTGATCTGATATGACGAAATAACGCCAGGAATCGGCGACAGACAAGTCAACTATTTCAGCAATCCAGTTTCTACAGCCAATGTAAACTTCCCTCGCAAGGATTGCCATGAAGACAATGCTATGCAGTTTAGAGTAGAATGTGGCTTACTTAGTTCTTCAAACATTTACCCGTGTTCTATGGTTGCCTCGCTGGTATTTTGATTGGTGTTGGTAAAGGCTCGGTATCTGGAAATTCCCTACCGCATAGCACGGTATGCTAGATTTCATGCCTCCTCCTTACCGACGAGCCAAAGTTTATTTTTCATTTGCCATTCATGATTACCTCAAGAAGACAGATCATGTGGATGATATTTTTGTGCTTTGTTATTGTTGTTGTTGTTGTTGTTGCTGCTGCTGCTGCTGCTGCTGCTGCTGCTGCTGTTGTCGCTGTTTGTATTGCTGGTGATGTTGCTGATGCTGCTGGTGTCGCTTTAGTACCCATCCAGAATATTAACTCTTGTAGCGCCAGGCTGCTCGGGCTCAGCCTCCTGTTGGCTGCGTGGCCATTGTTGCTCAGTGCTTTTACAAAGGAGATCCATGTGATATATTCTGTTGGCGTATTCAAGCGAAGCGAGCAAAAGGTAGAATATATTCTATCACTGCATCACGAGGGTTAATAAACAAACCTGAATAAATGAGATCTTCGTCAGCGAAAGAAATCGAATATTTCTATCACAGCAGCCAATCAGAATCCTCGATGTGATGATGCAATTTGATTTTGATTGTCTCATAGGAGTTGTCTTCCCTAATAAATCCGGGAAAAGCAGACCTGTATCAGCCTGTGACAGCAAATATTTTTTAATGCAGCGTCAATCAAATTCCTTGGTAACTTGCATTTTTATTTTGATTGCCTCACTGGAGTAATGTTCTCATTCTCTCATTCTTGAGTTTACTTATGGGACCACAGACCAGAGCCTGATTGATCGTGATCTTTGCTCTCCAGACTTACTCTAGACACCACCAGTCTATTTTTGATCCATGGATATACACATGATGTCACGATGACGTCAAAGCCACCAGGTGTAACCTGTCTCCTAGGTGGTATGCGCCAATCTCAATACACTTACTCATAGAAAAATACTTTGTCCGTGATCTTACTAACCCACTCACCCTGAAACTGGGGCCCCTGATGCAATCGTTTGCGTCATCGTTGTTAAAATGCAACTGCTAGAGATGGTGTCGGTATACAGCTGCCATGAAGGAATGAAAACATAGAACTGTTGTTGTTGTAGTTGTTGTTGTTATTGTTGTTGTTGGTGGTGGTGATGCTGTTTGCGATGCTGCTGTTGTTTTTGCTGTTAATGATGATAAGATGATGATGACGTGGTTATTGCTGTAGGTAATGCTGCATTCTGCTGTTCCTGTGATAATTGATTTTTGTTGTTGTTATTATTGCTGTCATTGGTAGTGGTGCTTGAAGCCGTCATGCCATTGCCAATAGTGTCGTATGTAAATGTCGATGTTATGCCAATGAACCACCCCATGCACGTGTTTGAGACTCCCTCGTGCCCCACCAACCTTCTCCCCTCCCCCTCCCCNGAAGTCGCATGAGCGGGCATTAGCCTGGATATGAGACTTATAAACCGCATTATTATTATTATTATTCTGCTATTCCTGTGATAGTTGATTTTTGTTGTTGTTATTATTGTTGTCATTGGTAGTGGTGTTTGAAGCCGTCATGCCATTGCCAATATTGTTGTATGTAAGTGCCGATGTTATGCCAATGAGCCACCCCATGCAAGTGTTTGAGACTTCTTCGTGCCCCACCAACCTTCTCCCCTTCCCCACCTTCCTCCAAATCCCCCCACCCCCAAATCTGTGTATAGTAGGCCCCTATTACCAGGTAATGCGTTAACCTATCTCCCTTTGGGAAGTGGGCAGAAGGACTGAAAGACGGACAAACGGACAGGATAAATGAAAAAAACAACAACAAAACAACGCTTATATAAGAAAGAAAGAAAGAAAGAAAGAAAGAAAGAAAGAAAGAAAGAAAGAAAGAAAACGAATAATAGGAGAAGAAAAAAAAGTCAAGAAAGATTACAAAAATGGACAGATATAAAAAAAGGAGATAAGAATTTAGGGACCTTATGAAAGGGAACGAAACAAACGTAGACCTGTAAAAAGCAAGAAAGAAGAATGAGAGAAAGTATGTCGAGTGTACTCCTGTCGTGTTTACAATCTTAAGACTGTAGGTCAACCCCGTCAGCTGTTTGACCTGGTAACCTCTCAGTTACCTCGTGGCTTCACCAGCTGCCCCCTAGCGGGACTTTCCCTGGCCTCTGTTATGACCAAACACGCCATGCAACAACGAGAATCAGTGGCGTCGACAAGGGAAGGGTAGGTAAAGCTTTATTAGATCATATTACATGAATACAATACACTGCAAAGACGCATACATATTCCTTGTGCACACTGTTTCCACCTATCTACCATTTTCTCATTTAGCTGGCACGTAGACCTTTAAGAACAAACAAATCATGACATTACTGCTGTTATCAATCACTCTCTTACTAGTCTTACGTTACACTTACGTTACACTTCCTACCCCCAGTC
>JAWQUT010000063.1:130387-177528 GCA_033807755.1 Ellobium chinense
AAACATACACACATAGAATGGTCTTATTCCATCTGCCACTGGAAACTAATAACTCATGTCAGTCCTGGAATTATTAAAGTCTTTGGCATTGTCATCATAATCTTTATTCAGTCTAATTACCTTGGGTTTCTTGTATAATGTTAAAGACGTCCCATTGTCGTAGAGCTCTTTGCCCACGCCCCCCCCCCCCCCCCCCCCNGATATTGGCTCTACTATATCACTCTTCTAATTGAGATTCTGCTTAATCGCAACTCTTTGGGAGCATGAGAAAGTTTGCCATTATAGGGGACTTTAATTATCCATTGACTTTTTATTGTGAAATAGAGTATCCTTCTGATAACACAACTCACTTCTCGCACCAACCTTGAAAGGGCGAATGTTATCAGAAGGATATCATTCATCACAGTGCTGCTATAACGAGCGATACACACTGTTCACTAGAAGTGTGCATAGCACGAGATTATACTAAACCATGGTTGCGTTGAGAGAGTCCCACTATGCAATTGTTATGTTCTGTGTAAAGAATTTGATAAGAAGCATGTTTTCTCTGAATTTTTAAAAATGTCCACTTTTAACAAAGCATCATTATTTTGTTTTAGGCTGTGACCATGTAAAAAGTTTCTTAAATTATCATATATACATTTGGGATCCTAACCGCTACACGCATGCTATTTAACCTATAATTATGATTGTATTTGGAGTTGTAATTATGTAAGTTATATTTTACGAACGCATTGTCGAATCTCCCCGATCGGCTGCGTCCCGGGTGTAAAGGGGAAGTTCCAATATATATTCTATTCTATTCTATTCTATTCTATTCTATTCTATTCTATTCTATTCTATTCTATTAATTGGAAGCTGCGACCACCCGCAATCGATTTTATCTGTATCGTGTGACCGATGTTGTATTTTATTTGATTGTGGGCGCCCTGTAAACCCTGAGGCTATTTCAGGACACACGATTGTAGTGGGCCGATACCTGACATTTTTTAAGCCTTTCAATTCTAAGTATGAAACGCATCAATTATGATTATATTGTAATTCTGATAGCATTGGGGTGGCATAAGTTTTGATAAATCCTAATACCTTGCGACACCTTTTGATGCGTTCGGTCCTTCCGATACTTCTTATAAGGTTTCGATACCTTTGAAAGCACTAAGCTTTGCACCTAGGAGCCGGTTAGCTAGTCTTGTACTGAGAAAATTTATGGATCGTAATTGGATCTAAATTAATGTCGATACTTTCGATACATTTGGGTGTTTTCAACACCGCTAATAGGCTTTGCGATGAGGAGGCCGGACTGAAAATCGGTAGAGAGCTGAAATTATGATCGATACCTTCGATATCGATTTGAGACCAGGTCACTGTACACCTTTGGTGACGCATCTTGTAGGCTGTCACCGAGGATCGAAAGGCGATCAATATTGCTCTAGTTGCTTTTGATGTTGGGTCAGTGTAGCCTGGCTAAGTGAGGCAAGGCATGAAACAGGATTATTTCAAATAAATATGAATAAAAAAATAAAACCCTTATTTGTGTCAGACAAACTGTCGCCACTTACGTCGAAAATTTCAAAATAGTATCGAAACTCCAAAGCGTGAATTTCGATACCTACTTGACATTCGTAAGTATCGAAAGTATCGATATTCAGCAACGATACCGCCCATCACTAACTCAGTTATCGCGCTTGTTTGTTATCAGTGCTCCATTAGGGATAAAAACTAATCAATTACTTGTGTTTGCTTAGGGAAAAAAAATCATGTCATTAATGAAGTCAAATGACGTATTGCGAAATACTCAAGCTAATCCATCACAGCTAAACTCGGCTGTAACAATTCTTGTTTCTGTGATAACCTCAGGGTAGCAATAGGACAGGTGGTTTAACAGCAGGTACAACAAGCTGCAACTTTTTTTTGACGAGTCTGCAGAAAATGAAAGAATGACGTATTATACCATCCGGTTCTCGATACAGCGATTATTTTGACTTGGTCATGAGAGCGGTGTGGGCCCCTTAGGATGACTTGAAGTGGAGAGATTTTTGTACGCTCCTGATGTTAAGCACCATTTATGTGCACTAAGGGCAAAGAGTAGCTTGTTTTTCCATTGGAAACATCGTCATAGAACTTTGCCAACTGTTGATATTCAATGACACGGTCGAGGATGGAAAAAACAAGACTGTTATTTGCGTTCTATCAATTATTTTTTTTTTATCTTTTAGCCACTCCATAACATACTAAAACGCCAGACTATTTCGCACAAGTACGTATTTTAAGGGAGATCACCAAAATATTTACATTCCTTCGTGATAAGGTGCACTGCAATGATTCACAGTAGAATCTTGATAACAAGTTTGCCATTCATGCATGGAAAAAAAAATATACTTATTATTGAGAAATGAAAATATCTAGGTCTACCTGAACAATGACAATGTGATACAATAATATTGAATCTACGCATGCAAAATGCATACAATAACAAGATATACTCATTAAATGAGAATTTAATCTAGAGGCTCCGCTGTGTTTATCTACCTGAGTGGGTGTGGTACTGTTTTTGCGCACGAGTTGTGACAAGCTTAGGGAGGCTAAAAGTAATAGAATTACGGTTAATATATTATTCTTGCACCCCTAACATGATGAATATTCGAAAATTCTTGTTTTACTTGTTCCTAAAAGCAGGTCATAGAATGACTGTGACAGTGAATGAAGTTTACTGTAAACGGAGCGGATATGGCTAGTGACTTTTCAAATTCCATTGTTGTGTAATATATTTTTGGTGGTTTTTTTTCAGTATCTTGTGTGCGTGAATCTTGACAAATTTTATACACAGTCGACTAGCCAGCCAGTCAGCCAGCCAGCCAGCCAACCAGCCAACAAGCCAGCCAACCAACCGGCCTGCCAGCCAGCCAGCCAGCCAGCCAACCAGCCAGTCAACCAGCCAGCATATAGTGTTACTGAAAGTTTGTTCAACTGGTATGGGTTTTTGTAATATCCAACACTGAAAATAACACCAGATGTCTCAGACTAATTAAAGAAAAGACCACGAAGTTGACCGCTCTCTGACCTCCTGATGACGTCATCAATTAACACCTGGCATGTGACAGAGCGAGCTGTCATAGTAGATGTCTAACAATAGAAAGCCCACAATATTGTAAACAGTAATTACACGGAGCTGTGAGTACGATGTAGTAGCGCATGGCAGTCTGACCTCGTGGTTATTTGGGTGGTTGGGTGGTTGGCTGGTTGGTTGCTTGCTTGCTTGCTCGCTTGGTTGCTTGACTGTTTGGTTGGTTGCTTGCTTGCTTGCTTGGTTGCTTGATTGTTTGGTTGGTTGGTTGCTTGCTTGCTTGCTTGGTAGCTTGATTGTTTGGTTGGTTGGTCGTCGGTTGCTTGCTTGCTTGCTTGCTTGTCTGGTCGGCTGGTTGGTGGGTTGGTGGGTTGGTGGGTTGGTTGGTTGCTTGGTTGGTTGCTTGGTTGGTTGGTTGGTTGGTTAGCAATGCATATAGTCCCCTTGAGCGGTTGCCCTGTTCGAAGACTTGCAAACAGTGCTAAAATAATTTCCCTAGATGAATATTAAGGACATAATTGTTATACTTGCTTATTTACAGTTGGATGTTGTCTGAGCTTAATAAACTTCCTGTTACTGTTATCGTTATTGTTACCGTTATTGAATACCATCAGGATATGAGTCAAACTTTGTTTACTGGCTGTCTGGCAATATTTACAATAACAACGCGAGACACCTTGACTAAAACCGGATAGTGATTCCAATTAGTCATTTACCCTTGGAAGAAGTGCCCCATACCAGTATCGATACATTGACCTACATTTGAATTGCTTCCTATTGGCTGCTTTTTAGGTTATGTTTATATCTAAAAAGCAATGAACTGATAATCTCTGCCATCGGCCTTATATCGTGTCTGACGATACAAAGAGAAAAACAGAGGACAAATAAATAATAAACAAGACTTATACTGAAAATCGAAGGAGTCATTTTGGGCTGTTTAACAAGTATTTAACAATTATGTGAATCGCATTGTAATATACAACTGAAATAATTCTTTATAAATTAAGGAAAATTTTGTTCACCTTCTTAGAGCATCGAAACGTTGCCTAAAATAGTCTTTATTCGATATATGTCGATGCCCGGTGTTCAAATATCAGGATCGATTCCTGCCTAGCTATTTTTAGATTCTTTCAAGCGACCCAAGAAATACTATTGCATGTTACGACTTACTCGAATTCAAAGGGACCAGTCCATGCTTTTGAAATTCCTCAAATGTTCGAATAAGTGAGTAAAATTTGATATAGGAAATGAGTCATTGCCAAATAGGGGAAAAAGTCACTCATCATACAAAAATGATAGTATAAACCATAATCATTCTGTTACACAGTTACACAAAATAACAATGCTTTTGTATTGGAAAATGGTTCAACTTTACAGGGTAAGGATATTACCTCTTGACTAACATGTTGTGGAAGAAATTTGCATTTGAATGTGTAAATACGCTGTAAAATTAAAATTCTCTCCTGAAATCTATCACAAATGAGGGTATACCATTTAGAATTCCACTGTACTGTTAAATTGCACAATGCAAACGATTATAATAGGCCTACATTCACGCGTAGGGGAAAGGAGTGAGAAGAGTGTGTGACAAATTTGCTGCGGATTTTTTTTTTTATATAGATATTTTTAATGCTCTTAGTTTTATTTAACTCGTATGACAAATTTCATGTCAAAAGTCGCACAAATTTTAAGAGTCGTAAACTCAGCTGGGATACGTTGGATTTGTTTNGCAGGGGAAAGGAGTGAGAAGAGATTTTTTTTTTATATATATATTTTTAATGCTCTTAGTTTTATTTAACTCGTATGACAAATTTCATGTCAAAAGTCGCACAAATTTTAAGAGTCGTAAACTCAACTGGGATACGTTGGATTTGTTTCAAAAGTCCTGAAAAAGAACGAAAACGTTTCTGCACGTCGGTCGTGACTTTTCATGTTTTACATCGGCAGTTACCTAAGATCGTGGCGAAAAATTTTAGTTTCCTGTCCTTTTTTAGTACACTTAGTTAGATGTTTACGTCAGTTTTATGTCTTAAAAATACATACTTCCCTGGACACCGCAATGCGCTAATTAACGTAAGGATTATGCACACGGCCACTAAGCATTACAAACAACGAGTGAAAGTGGATTTTCAAGCACATGAGATTCGCTATTGTGATGTTCTTCTCTAGTTTCTTCACTAGTAGTAGTTGTTGTTGTTGTTGTCGTAGCTATTGTTGTTGTTGTTGTAGCTTTTGTTGTTGTTGTTGTCGTTATTATTGTTGTTGTCTTATTGTTATTATTGTTGTTGCCGTTGTTGTTGTTGTTGTTGTTGTTGCTGTTGTTGTTGTTGCTGCTGCTCTTGCTGTCATGTATAAGATAGACTTCTAAAATATGAGATCAGATTCATGACTTTCCTTTATCACAGTATCCTCATTCGTGCATGAGAAAAATGATAGCAAAGTAGCAAACGCAAAGTAGCTCTATCTAATTGACAACAACAAAATACAGACACTATGACAACTATAATCAGCTATTTAGAAAAAAAAAAGAAAGGAAACTTGAAAAGGGAAAAAACAACCATCCAAAAACACACATGAACAGTACGATAATAAACTGATAACAATGTAACAAACTCTAAGAAATTCATAACAAACTTCCGAAAACCCGCCCAGAAAAACACTGATAAAATGGATAACGGAAACGTAATAGATAGTAAATCAGTTTGGGCAAACACTCGACTAATAAAATGATAGTAAACTTGATTACAACAACAAATAAAAACCACTGAGAAAGCGATAGTAAAGCTGCTAACAAAATAATGACAGCCGCTGCGAAAAGAATATGCTAAGATACGGGTCGTTAACGAGAAGATTATGCAGTGTTTATTTACAGAAGACGGCAAGTCGTCAAAATAGCCAAGCCCTCAGCTCGTTAACCCTGACCGCAACAAAAGTCTGACCAGTGACCAGTGACCAGTGACCAGTTGCCAACAAAACAAGCTTACAACCAGTAGTTCGCGGGTAATGTTGCGTTACTAATGAAACAGGACAGGCCCATTGTGCCGCCCGCCATGTTGAATGCTATGTCCGCGGCTCCGCATGATGGACAAAAACCTTATCCGCGAACCGTCACACTGGCTTCAAAATCGAGCCACCGGCTCCGTGCAGATAGCCTGTGATTACGTCTGAATGGTATTTGTACGGCCGGTTGTTGTGAATGACTTTTTAATTCCGTAGAGGTGGCGATATACATTACAGGGATTTACATAGTGGAGGTGTTAGACAAACAGTAGCAACGACAGGGACGTGGAAAGCAACGGACCACCTGTGGTAGATATATTATGGTATGCCTATTCATTCCGCGCGGGGAAAATGCTGACACTGTTTGTTTGTTTGTCCATCGAAATAAAGACAGTAAAATTCCGCTTAACCGTAACTCACCAGAGGCGCAGAAAAATTTGCAATAAAACGGATTTGTTATTATCCAGTGATCCTCGAGTAGAACAGACGGATTCTATTGTCTAAACGTATGTTGAGGTTAAGCGGAGTTGCGATTATATGGACTTGTCCGCAGTTGTTTGTCCAACGGAGTATCTACTTACACAGGAACTTCCATTCAGGTGTCAGAGAGTATAAATACATTAAGCCAGTCGATTAGATTTGAAGGATTTAGCCCAAACTACCTACCATAATGGCGGAACGAAATAATGGAGGCTGGCTGGAACATAGCGCAATCCCATATTTATTTTTGCTTTTCTTATAATGATAGACCTAGTGATTTGCTCATTCTCAAGAAAGAACTCTTATATTATATAAGAATGAGTCAGTTATGCCGTAACAGCCGAACTTTCGCTTTTCCAATCCCGTTATGAAAGGGTTGTCTTAACAACAACAACAACAACAACAACAACAACAACAACAACAGAGAGGGAAGAAAGGTGCTCGAGGCTATGCCCGCTACAACCGGGTTCCTGTTACCATCCTATACGTTATAGACGGGTTTTACTGTACAGTATATCAAAATTTACTTATGGACTCTCCCATCAGCTCAGAATCTCAAACTTCGAGTTTCTGTTTACTACTTACTAATGATGGTGCAATGAGAGAGGGATGGTAGTACACTGTGCATGTTCTCATAGTGGTCCCATCAAAATTATCACATTATCCTGTGATTCACGTACAATTCTGACAGAGAAAATTACTGGTCAGCCCATTATCGGACCTCTCTAGCGGTGTTTGTCACTGATTTAGAAAATTAGGGAAGAGTGGTAAAGGCAGTTTGGGGGGGGGGGGGNGGGGGGGGGGGTGATTGTGGCAACCTCTTTCCTCCTCAAACAAGGCTTCCTCTTTCAAGGTGAGAAAGAAATATAACAGTAAAAGGATTTTTCGTTTCCAAAAGCACAATTTGGCCTAGTATTTATTTTTATCTTTTTTTGTGTGTGTTTGTGCTATAATTATACTGTTTCTTTTCCATTTTTCCTGTACTCTTGATTTTACAAGAAGCACAGATTATTATATTCACTGTAAGGAAATCCCTTCAAATCAGCTGTTAGAAAATTAGGGACAGAGACGGAAGGATTGGAGATGTTGCAGTAGAAGACTGAGCAATAAGGAAAAAGAGAAGGAACAGTGACTGTCCAACACGGATATATTAAGATGAAAATAAGGAAATCTCTGTCCCAAAAAGTGGATGCCCTATCCTCAAGTCTAAGTCTGGGCCTCTGGGTACCACGGACCACGCACTTCCTCACCCCGTTTCACAGAGTTCTACCGGCCCTAGACAGCTGATATGTTTACAAGTTTAGCAAATTTATTGAACTAAAACCCAGGCCACAGCTGTGGTACCTGAGCGAATAACAGAGAGACAGCACACAATACAGATTCTGATATTAATAAAGGTAGCATACAGAAGTAACATATATACTTTAGCTTCATTTATATGCTGTATTCAGTGTTTTCGTTTCCTCAACCACAACTGCGTTCTATTGCATGTTTCCCTCCCCCAAAAAGCTTTTTCCTTTGCTCTTTGCCAGGGCAGTGTCACCTGCTGGGCAGGTACTACTGTATTTCGACGCCGTGGTGGAACACTCTTATAAAAACTGGCTTTTTGTGAATTTTTACAAGAAAAAAAGAAATATGTTATAAATTTTAACAAGGATGTTGCATTGTGCTATTTATAACTCTGCAGGTGTGGAAATTTAATTCACGACGCAGAATGTTGTGAAATGTTGAAAAACATTTTGAACTGTCAATTACAAGAGTATTGCTCCAAAGCGTCGGTATTGTTTTTCAGCCAATATATATTTCAAGCCGACAGCGACAGACACACCTCGCGGGATCCACCGGGAACCACCAGGGGTTTTCCCATAATGTAATCTAGAAATTGGCAAGATTACCTGATAACTTCTTCATGCCAAGATCATGCCAATTCAGTATCCGGGGGTTCCCCATGGATTTCCCAAAAGTTATCCATGTAAAACTCACATAGCATCTGCATGTTTCAGTACCGGGTCCAGCCCACACAAGACCAAATCTATATTTGACTGCATGTAATTTACATTGTAAACTCCGACTGAGTGCCACGTAACAGCTCATATTGTAAGGGTTATTCAGAGGGTCCTTGATAGAGGGATGCCAGAAAAATTTGAAATTTGTAAATCACAGACTATGATCCCAAGCTAATGGGAATTATAACTCGAATCAAGTTCTAATATTTCTATGCAGATTAATCTAGCATTTGTTTATGTCAATGAAATACTGAAGGGTCGATCAGTTGCTATGCATTTCAAGGCTTTCAAAAAAACAGCTAGCAGTCTGGTATTTGGCTCCGAAAGAGCTAAATCTGGTAACCCTGGTACTTGACATAGTGATAACTGGGTTGTCCTGGAGTTGGCTATTTTACTCTCACTGCCTCTCTATGCTTATTCACTCTCTGTTGCTTTGATGCGGAAATCACTTGTGTAAGTATGCCCCGTAATATTCTGCCCCCTACCATGCCAGTCTCACCGGAAGAAAGGCAAAGAGTTTCACCTAGCACAATTTATGACGGTCAGTATATAACAGACCTATTGCTGATGATCATGATGCATTGCGCACTTTTGACACAAAGAGCCTTTCGCTTTTCTGCACCAACATCAGGAGCGCAGCCGATGTAAGTAAGTCAGTATTTGGAAATTTCACAGGACAACGAAAACTGCTAGAATTAGCTGATTATCCATCGTACTTTGAACTTTTGAGCAACCGAGACTGACTTTTTCTATGCTCTCAAGAAATTGTGGTAGAGCAGAGTCTAACGCAAATTCTTGTCTTAACATGGAACCATTGTTTGTGTGGACTGATGCTTAGTTTATACAAGTACCGAAAATGCGAATCGATTTTTTTTTTTTTTGCCATTCAGCGCTTTTATCTCGATTTCGACCAGATGTCGATTTACGATCATTTTTAGTGAGCTACCATCTGTGCGTTGTAATTATCATTCCGTAGCGCAGTGAAAAAGAGAAGAAAAAAAAACACGGTTTTTTTTCTGTTCGTTGCAAAGGGTAGTTTCGGGAAGAGAAAGGGGAGGAGAATGGGGAGCAAATTAGATTTGACTTGGAAAAGAGCACAGTTAGTCTAGGCCTAATGACAGATAATGGCACCCTTCATGCATTTTGATTGCTGCGCTGCTCCGTGTGCACTCTGCCATGTGTCTCGTGGGAGAAGGTGTCACCGACTTGACGGGCGCCGAAAATCGCTCCGCCATTCATTCATTCATGAACTTGGTTTCATTCATGAGAGACGGAGCGTAGCTAGAATGGCACTGGCACTATTTCAAGCTCCTGAAGTATGAGGTCCTCTAGGCTAGGCATTGCGTGATGTACTCACTTGCATGTGGAATGTGCTTACTCATTCACGCATGTGAAATGTTAAAACTGTAGATCTACAACCGGCATGGGTGTGTCTTCTACTCAGTGTTATTTAATTTACATGCAGTCACTCCAGCTTCTCTAGGCTCTCCACCCTAAGTGGCTGAAAACATTATCAGACTGTATCTGCATGCGTGTATTTTTAAGTCCCGCCAGAGACTGATAAATCTTTTAACAATAATAATAATGAGTTTGACTGCGCCCATATCCACTCGACAAAGTGGTCTTAGGTGCTTCAATTTCAAAAAAATGGGTAGAAAAAAAAAGTCACCTACAACTTCAATTTTACAAAAATGAAAATATATTCCACACTCACTTAGATCTAGATAAGATCTATTCGAAACAAAATCCTGGACATTAAACAATGAATGGGCACGGGAGAATGGCTAGTCTTGTGTGTGTGTGTGTGTGTGTGTGTGTGTGTGTGTGTGTGTGTGTGTGTGTGTGTGTATGTGTGTGCGTGTGTGTATATGTGTGGTTGTATGTGTGTGTGTTTGTGTGTGCGTGTGTTTGTGTGTGTATATGTGTGTGTGTGTGTGTGTGTGTGTTTGTGTTTTGTGCGTGTGTGTGTTTGTGTTTGTGTGTGTGTGTTTGTGTGTGTTTGTGTGTGTGTATGTGTGTGTGTTTGTGTGACTGTGAGTGCATTTTCTTGAATTGCTGAGAAAAGTGAAGTAAATCTGTATAATGGGAGGAGAGATGGGTGGATAGGGTTGAAAGAGAGAGAGAGAGAGAGAGAGAACGAGAGAATCACTTGAGGATCCGTAAGTACACAAACTTCAAAGTAGAGTCTGAAGAGAGAAGAGGCTGCCTCTCATTATTTGTTCTACTGAATGTTTGAAAGACCAATAAATTGTTTGCACGCGCCCTCCACTGCTTTCATATTAACATCATTTGCAACTGAATGAACAAGTCCTTCGTTCCTTCATTCAACATCATCATAACCAGCCAGCCAGCCAGCCAGCCAGCCAGCCAGCCAGCCAGCCAGCCAGCCATTCAACCTACAATCAATGAACGAACCAAACAACTAATCAATCAACCAACCCATCCACCATATTAATCTGAGGAAAACACACACAGACACACACACACACACACACACACACACACACACACACACACACACACACACACACCAGACCCCAAACATCAACAGTTTACAGTAATTTACCCCCTCTTCTCTCTCTCTCTCTCTCTCTTTCTTTCTCTCTCTCTCTCTCTCTCTCTCTCTCTCTCTCTCTCTATCTCTCTCTCTCTCTCTCTCACCCGCGTTCCGATAGATAACGGTGATTCACCACCTGTCCGCTCCCGTTTCATACCTGCACATACGCACACAAACACACAGGTGAGTAGTATCGAGGCCGCTCACACTGAGTCATCTCTTCTGAACTTCTGATCATTATGGTCGCAGGGGCGGAATTAGGGATCATGGGAGTCTTTCTTTAGCCCAGGGCCCCACCAATCCTAAATCCGCCCCTGGTTGCGCGTGTTGTGAGTATTGGCTGTCTTCTCGCGCGCTTGCCCTCACTCGTCGCATCCCAGCTTTTATATTTGGAATGTAAACTGCGTCGTGGGACAGGGGACATTAACAAAACCAAACAAACAAACAAAAAAGAGTGGAACATAAACCTGTGGTCACTTCCATCCAATATGCAATACACTTCTGCTTTGAAACGTCCATTAGTTGCTGCCATATCATAGCGTCAGTAGTTCTGTTTTTGTTTGAAACTATACGATTACAAACCATTGAAGCTAGTCTGGTATTAGCAACACACAAAAGGCTTTAAAGAGCTGCACGGGGTATAAAACGAGAGGAGAGATAATATGATGAGAACCTGTGGAGATATCACTGTAAGAACTCACCCCCAAATTGGACCTCGTACAAATATCACAGGACCAGATTAACCATGGGGCCATTGCCTTTAGAATCCAAGCCGTCCAGTGTCGCTTCATAACTATGGGGCCACGTGTTAAGTTTACTTCTCAGAAAGGCCTCTCGGGCATTTCTTGTCGCAGGGCCCCACAATAATATGTCAGTTTGATCGTGTCTATGCCTGCCCTTTAGAAGATAGTACCACGAGAAATCTGTTTTGATGAAGTTGATTTCCCATGTTTATGCATCGGCGTCTACGTGTAGATTTATCAGGGCTGATCAAAAAGTCATCATCTTCATCCACAAGGCATTAAAGAAGCAAAATATTTTAAACAGTAGACCATTCTCAATTATTATGAGGCATGCATGTTCATCCGGGCATCAAAAGCAACAACTCCAACAATCATTTGTTTTCCGCTTTATACATTTCCATCGACAGAGTAATATGATTGGCTGAAATAGTCTATTACATTGGCTTTTAAATATTGGCTGATGCACCGTGGACCTTCGAAAGCACCATGCTCTCTATTTTCTATCTCGTTCTCTTCGTATGGAATAACTGTACTTCTCCTCTAGTCCCTGATATTACATTCCTTTGACTGATTTAGAAATCTGTTTTTAGCAAAGCAAAAAAGCAAAGACGATATCATATCAAAATTGATGACGTGTTATGAAGGTCATTATAAAACATTCTGACTGATTCAAATAATTTTCCGAAACGAAGTCTATAAATATGTTTTCTGGGAAGGGTCGGTTACTTTTTGATCATCCCTCGTAGCTCTGTCAGAACGTGGAAAAACAAAATGGCAATCGAAAGTTCTTTGCTGTCGGTTGACCTGGTTAGACAGAAATATCGTCACGATCTATGGTGTGATCTCTATGAGGTCATGGGAGGTCAAAATGCAAGCCGCACGCGCCTATACGTGACACGATATCAGTCAACGAATTCAGCTGTTCCACGTGATTCCTGCAAGACTCTTGTAAGTGTCACGGCAAGCGTGTCTGCTATGTCAGATGTTATGAAGCTACCATTCTATGCCAACACTTTTAAATGATCGGTGTGGATAATTCGAATCAATCAGTTCATGCGTTCGCTCCACGTTTAATCGTAAAAGTTTTAACAGGGGAAAACAATGTTATTAAACAGTAAAGAGATAGATTTTAACCAATATCGTCAGATACGGGAGTGCTGCAGCAATCAGTCTTGCTTCCTCCACCAGAACAATAATTAGTCTAGGCGGTCCAACATGGAGAAATACCGGGGGAAAGGGGCGAGAGGAGGAGAGGAACGGGATAAAAGAAAGAAAGAAGGGGAGCTGGAAGGGGCAGGGGAGCAGTTATAATAGAATGCCGTCATGAGCTTATCATAATTACAATAATAATGAACTGTACAGTAATATTTTTTGTCTTTAATCACTCCTAGCTCCGAGCATGCTTATTGTGCGTGAGTGAAGGCAAAGGCATTTTAAAACAACGAGTATGCGAGTGCGTATGTCCTGTGTCTTTTTTTATATCCTAACTTTTCTTGACAGTGTAATGCTTTATATTGTGCATGTTCTTTTATAAGAGCGCAGTGTAATATGAAGGATACAGAAGCCTAAACCGATTTGCCTATTTGAGCCAATAAATTGTTTTCTTGGTGGACACCTACAAAAAATTCCACAATCTCTTCGTCATCTGTCATAGTTTGCAGCATTTCATGAGCATTTTGAAAATGATGTTTAACTCTCGTAGTGCGAGGTTCCCCGGGTCCAGTCTCCCGCTGGATGCGCAGCCATTGTTTCGGATAATGATCGTGGCATGTGTTGTCAACCGGTACGTCAGGTGACACTGAGGTGCAAAATTCTACCCCTCGCTCAGGGCTCGGCAAGGAGATGTGCATATATTCTATTGCCGCACTCAAATGTAGCAAGTGGACCGTAGAATAAATTCTTTCACAGCATCACGAGGGTTAAAATACAATTCTTCCATCACGTTTGGCTACCCGAAAGTTTCTAATAGACGTGAAGGCGCGGTTTGAGGGCTAGAGTCTTTGGTTTTAGAGACTGGATTCTTTTTTCTTTGCTGTCCGGGGAACAGGAGAGGGAATAAGCGTATGTTAACTAAAGCGATCAGGCTGCAGCTTTTGGTTTAAGAGATGATACTTTTTCTTAATCGAAACTTTGCTAACTACACGACAAAGCTAGAAAATATCGTGAGTTTATGAGAACTCCCAGGAGCGTTTTTTAAGATAATGTATGATGAAGCAAACAACAACAACAACAACAACAGCAACAATAAACTCATCGTTCAAACTTAAAGAACGGGTTGTATTAAAGTTATAGAGTACAATGTAGTTGACCAAGCCCTTTTCCTCATTTGACCACACCCCCTGCTCTACTTCAGACCTTCATGTCAAGACCAAAAAAAAAAAAATTGGAGTCCTATCATTCTGCCAAAGAAAAAATAAATCCAACCGTTTCAAGAGATGACAACACAGAAAGCAATCAATGTTGTTTACCCAGCTACTGTTACAGTAGTTGACTGACCAGCCATGGGGTTAGGCCCATGTCAAGCAAGGGTGACTACTCTGAGATGAACCTAAACAAAGGGACATTACTCAACCATCCATCATCACCAGCGATAATAATTGCTTGGCTTGACTTTGTTATGCATTGCTTCATTTGTTACGCACGGAGACGTGCATGACAAATCTGGCGAATAGATCAGTCCCTCGCGTGGTGCTTACAGCTGATTCCGTTTAACAGCAACATCTCGGGGGCAAAGAAAATGTTGCGATTAAAGGATTAAACGACTTCTCTGTTGACTAGTGACTTTTTTAAAAATTTGATAACAGCATTCTATTGTTCATAGTTCACTCATCTCCGATGTTCATCATCTAGGGGGGTTATTTTGGGCTGTTTACAAGTCTCCAAAAATTAGAGGAGTCGCTCTAGGGAACTATAATAACCGCCAAATATTAAAAAAAATAAAAATATCAAAACAATACTTGAAAAATAGCTGTAGTTGTGCGGGAATTCCGATTGGCCACATTGCCTTTAAGCGATTAATCATCTCCCCACAGGAGATGGAATATACAAATGTTAAAAGTTTGAGAGGGGAGCAGCTATCATTGAAAATTTCGCCGTCTGCTGTTGTCAGATTGTGCTCTCCATTTCCATCATCTTTCCTCTTTTGTCAGAGTTCTTACTTTAGGATAACAACCACATTGTCCGAACAATTAACAACAACAACAACAACAACAACAACAACAACAACAACAACAACAGCAACACCACCACCACCAGCAGCGTGGCTGTGTGGTTTATGAGTCGCACTCAGAAAGTGAAGACTATCGTGTGATTGACTCACACATTGGGCCGTTTACATTTTAGTGTCCATGGGAAAGACACTTCACTGCCATTTCCTCACTCGACCAGGGGGTTGCACCGCTGGCGACAAGCAATGATTTTGTTATGTATTTTATTTGTAATATTAGGCTATGTATTTATGTGTATGGTGTGTATTGTTCTTTGTCTTTATATTATGTATTATGAATGAGATGTATAACATTGTAGAACATTGTAAATCTAATTCCCTACGGGGTAAATAAAAGTCGTAGTTTCATTTTCACCACCATCACCACCACCACCACCACTACCAACAACAACAACAAAACCAACAACAGCAACAACAACAACTTTCTGACACCACTCTGTCTCCATTTCGTCAAATAAATAAGTAAGTAGGACCTCTACGACAAGGACTCAGGATGAGGACCCAGGATAGCGCCTGTCTATAGTTCAACTTGTGCCATCCTTCTCTTTCTTGCCTATTTCGTGCAGTGCGAGTATATAGGCCTAATATTGTAGTCACTTAATCAATCAACAAGCAGTCCATCCATCTTTGTTCAATTAGTCATTCCATCCATCGATCCCATCCATCCGTCCGTATGTCCGTCCGTCCGTCCGTCCGTCCGCCCTTTTATCCATCTATCTGCCAAACTTCCTGTCTGCTTGTCTGTCTGATTGTCTAGCTGTATGTCTGCAACTGTCTGTGTGTCTGTCTGCATCCCTTTCTCTCTCTCTCTCTTTCTCTCTCTCTCTCTCTCTCTCTCTCTCTCTCTCTCTCTCTCTCTCTCTCTAACTCTCTCTTTGCTTACTAACCTGTCGATCTCTCTATCTGCCAGCCTGTCTATCTGTCATATTCTTATTTATCAGTTCAGAGCTCGCGCATTAACGATGGGATCTCTTACCATCGTACGAATGACATAATAAGTGCATCGGTGCTCAGTGTACCTTCAGTGACGTTCAAAGTGTATGTAGTACTGCCGATGGTAGAAAATCCCATCGTTAATGCTCATATTCTCATATCCCGTTGTCGTGCGCTGTCTGAATGCTGGGTGCGTGGTGGGCGTCCAAGACTGTGAGAACCACACCTAACTCCTATACACGAATAGATGCACTTTGGTCATGCCCTTTCGCTTAACCCCCTCAGGGCACCCATCCTTAGTACTTGTTATGCTTATCTGACGTTGATCTACAGACTATAGTCTAGTCTTTGAAGCCATTTTTTTTCATTCCGTTTTGTCCCAGTTTAGGCACAGATTCTTAAATAAGTGATCGTGATTTCTTCCACGTCATGATGGATCTCTATACAGATAAGGACCTCAGAAAGTGGATCACACCTGTTTTATCCGGGCTCTTCCGGTAATATTGCGTTCCGACATGAAGTTCCATTTGCAGTGCAGTCAGCATAATAGAATGAATTAGATCGGGAATTTAAACCTCGGTTTACACGAACACAATAGTTTCTGGTCTAGACGTATTCCTTCTTTGCCATTTGGAATTAAAGTGAACATGGCTTAAAGTGAAAAAATTTGCCTGGTCTCTCTTGAGATTCATATCAAGCAGGAACCATTGTGCAGTACTTCTCGATGTTAGGGTCTTTTGTGTGATGGCAGGACAGTCAAATGGATTTAGGGCTGGCATTTTGTTGACCACAAACAGAGATAGTCACCAGGGCTGGCATTTTGTTGATTGTAAACAAAGATAGTCACTAAAGTTAGTCGGAACTTTAGTACCGTAATCAACAAGAAAAGTTTATGAGTCAGGCGAGGTACTTAAAGACAGAGAGCAAAGCGATTACACATGCAATATTTGCAGACGCACTGCACGTAATTTCGTAACAGGGTGGGCGGTTGGAGAGAGCTGAGGAACTGAATTTTAGTGATTAGTTTTAGAGAATCGATTATACATCTCGGTTCCTCTTTTCACGATGCTTTTGAAACAAAAGAAATGTTGCAAGATAGAGAGAGGCTTAAAACTACCCGTGAGAACGAGTCCATAATATTAAATTACTTGGAAATCGAAAAGGAAAAGAGGTATTCACTAGCCTCATATAATTATTGGCACAATGAAATTAATTCGACGATTACAGTCAGTAATCGATTACGCCATCTGCACTATTTAAACGTGCATGACATGTCAACATGTTGGTACTTCTGCCATTCTACAGTTAGTCACGTGAGTGTTTCTAAAAGCCGCAACTGCTCAAACATTGCACAGATACTAGAGTAAGCATGGCGTATTGACAAAGTCGTGAACAGGATGGGACTATAGGAACTACTTTTTTGATGGAGGGATGGGAGCTAAAAAGGGAAAATGTCAACTCCGTCTATTCGCGAGTTCTCGGGAGTCCGGGAAAAGTTGCCATTCAAAGAAGCTGCGACTATCTAGTGGCTTTTATATAGAAATACAGCATTTTGTTACGTGGAAAATGTTGCTTTTTTGCGAATTAGCGAAGTCAGCTGTATTCGCAACGTTACTGGGTTTGTCTCCAAAATAATTTATGAACTATTTCTTTGTTACTAAGAGATCTTAATTACCCTTACACAAGGATAATTTAGATCGTTTGGGTCTTGCATCACAAATAATGACGCAAAAGACAGAAGAAAAAAAAAAAGGATGAGTGACAAGACAGCGAAAAAATACAACTGTGTCACTGGCAGAAGCGCATTCCTTAACAAAAGTCCAACTCGTGCTGGGCATGCTAACTAACAGAAATTCAGACCAGAATTTGAGAATTTTAAATTCAGGCTGTGCCGCTCTCCCCTCGTTAGTCTGTATTCACGAGATCTGTTCACACTAGACTCACCCAGTTAGACTACACGTCACTTGCAACACTTCTGGGACAAATCTCGGGGAAGGAAAGGACTTATGGTAACAAAACGGCCGATGAATGAGACTCCAAAGCTCAGATGAAGGATTTCCAAGTTGGTGTTGAACATGGTCGCATTGACTATATTCAGGACCTTGGGGCAATAAATACAGTAAGACCCTATGATCACGAAAAAAGTGATACGAGGCCATAGGTTCTTGTGAAGCGGTCTGCTCTCTAGATTATTGACAGCCGTGGACCTTGGATCAAAAGTCCCCATCTGCCCCATACTGTATTCAACTCTAATGTTAGGAAGGTTAAATTTTATCTCCGCACTGGGTGAACCCTACCTTTTTAACATGACAGTACTTCATTATTTTACTCTAAACAGCCCTTGTTTGGGCCAGGAGTATCCCTTAAAACACAGTCTTCACCCACTGGGGGTATAGGGCTCATGTGCTGCAGCTACGGTTCTACGTGCTGCATTCAGTTTACAGTGACTCTACAATGTTATTTCGTGATCAGACTAAACTTACGTCATACCTGTTAGTCGGCCACGTCAGTGACCTTTCATGTGTGTGACTTAAACCTACATTTTCGTGTTGTTGGTTGTTTGTTTTTTTTCTGTTTTGTCCTTGTTTCTCTTACGCTTAGGATTTTGTTTAACAGTACCGTCACTGACGCTTCTGATCTAGGCTAGTCTAGGAACTCTCTGCTATCTCTGGAAAAAATCTGTTCCTGAGATCACGGCCAGTATGGCTGGTTCCAGTGGTTTACTCCCATATAATTATGTTAGATAACTGTCTGTCGTGATCATAAATGAGGGCGCCACGCAGCCTAAACATTCTGTCAGTTACGTGGCGAGTGAGTCATCAGGCGATGACAGACATGACGTTATTAAATTTGTGCCGTTTTAGCTTTGATCTCACGTCCTGTTGGTTGAGTCTTTTGCCCTTGCTCACATCCAGAGTCCGCTTTGCTACGTGTTGATTTTTTTTCTTTATTTCGGGGTGAGGGGAGGAAGAAGAGGAAAAGGAGGAAGAGGAAGAAGAGGAAGAAGAGGCGGAGGAGATTAGAGGAGGATGAATCTCCAGGCAAGGTATCCAGCTGGTTGAAGGCTGCTGCTGCCATTTCTTTGAAGGATCACTATAAAGAACTCAAAGTTACGACTGAGGTCATGATAACTAGACTACATTTTGTCAGAGGAGTTACATTTATAAAAATAAAAAAAAAGAACTTTTCATGTTATTATGCGTCATTTTGATATACATAAAATTATCGATCATAGTCTAGATCTAGATCAGAGTTGTTATTATTTGCCGAAATCCATGAAATAGCAGAGAATCTTCGGAAAGCCATGAGTATCTAGAGTGCAAAATGTGAGTTCTAGTAGTTTACCATAAATCCAAAAATTGATAACGACAGCACGTTTATAAATCTATAATAATAATCACAGTCTACCTAGAGGCACCATATCTTACCGAAATAAAAAAAATGAGTGAGAGTCTTGCGAAACCTTTAACTTATATAGCAAAATAAAACATTAGGAAGCTTACTGGAACTAAGCTATTGACCCGGTTTACTCAGAGTGGTTGCAGTTTGCTGAAGTGCGTGACAGTCCTTCCCAAGCAAAGACCATTCTCAGTTATTATGCATGCAAAGTTACCCGGGCATCGCACGCCACAACTCCAACAAATCTTTACGTCCACTTTCTACTTTTCCACTGTCAGAAGAAGTATGACTGGCTAATCAGCGGTAATTGGCACCATAGCAGTTTATTGTGAATCCTTCCCTGAATTTGGACAATTAATCTAAAAATTTAGGTGCAGTTTTTTCATGTATGCAGGGAAGTGGTGAGGAATAAAAAGAAAGAAAAAAAGTTTTACTCCCCTGGCTCTATCTTACTGAACCTCACTGATGATTCCTTAGTTTAAACACCATTGCATTTCATCACAGGAGCTGTTATAACAAAAGCCCTGACAATTGCAGAATCTATTTGCGAATCGCTGTAAAGAGAAATTCATAACCTGAAGACCGCGAAACTCCCGCATACTCAGTTAATAAGTTTAGTGGTATTAGCCCAGACCAGAATAATTATTATCAGGCGAACAATGCAATATATATATATACGTTAGGATGGCATATATGTATGAACGTTTAAAGCATTATGACTACTAAAGTCACAACATTATCTGTTCCCAACGTACATACATTTTACACTTAACGTATAATATAGATCACTCACGTACAGCAAGAACTAATCATTCTAAGCCTATCATGTAATGTTTTGGTACATTATTTTGGTATCTTAAATATCTCAGGAAAACGAAATGGTGGGATTGGTCCCATGGAATTCGAGTTTGTGAGGTACTGTTGGGGGTTTATTGGCTCAAAGAACCAAATCATAACAGGAGCTGGGAACCTTTTGCAAGGACGAGAGACGTATACAAGTCATGTAAATCATCCCTAAGTACGCCCTAGAACTGGTGAGGGGCAGATATCAATATTCAATACCGATTATTCCAGATCCAATCCTTTCAATAGGTATCGTATTTATCGAGTATTTACGTAAAGTAAGCGATATTCGTCGGGAGTCTACGAGCAACATCTTATTCATTTTCTGTTTTTAATTGATGCTAATTCACTAACGTCGGCTTAGTTGCAAAATCCCGAGAACATTAGAAAATCTGCGATTAAAAGCAGTTGCGATTATCAAGAGATTTCTAATATATAAAATGACTTATAAGATAAGATCATAGAAATATTGCATTTCCTTGTCTGGAAGATTCTGCAAGTAAACAAACGTTACGATTGTATCAGCATCACTTTATTCTTAGCCACGTTACTTGACCTCAGAACAGCCCTGAAAGGCGAAGCTAGCCCTAACTTCATTGACTGACATAAAAAAAAAAAATGGGATAATCCTTGCATGTCAGCTAAGCACATACGGTGAAAATGTAAAGAACTGCAGCGCAGAATTGTGAAGTTGGTGGCGGGTGGCTTCAAGAAAAATCGTTGGCACTTTGGCTCCGTCTTGGCTTCAAAAAGGTGTTATGTTTACCTTCAACTAATTGCTGTCTCTGAATAGAATTATTACCATATAAAGGGCACCGAGATTGCATGTTGATGCAGTCTGCTGTTTATGTTTCTTTTTTTTTTTTTCACGCAAGTATGCCCTCAAAATGTATGGGTGCTTCAACACAATAAATCTGGCATTAGCTAGAATCAAAGTTGATATAGATAAAGGTGTCGACTACTATTACTGCCAAAGTATCGGCACTGGTATGGATAACTAATTTTAAAAATATCGCCCATTGCTATCTGCAATCGAATATCAGTCTAAATATTGTATATTAAAAGAACGTGGGCGTAGGGATTTATTTATCTACGTCACGCCCCAAAATTGCTATCTCATGGCGACCTCCTGATTTACGCAAACGTCAGCCTTGCCAAAATATCTTGTAGTCTGCGGCACAGAAGGGGCACACATGGGGTATCCGGCGGGCTGTCGTCGTAGGCTTGCACTTGACGATGCAGGGGCGTAGATAAGTGGGCTAGAGACTGAAGTCCACAATATCTCGTACAAAGTGTTGGTTTTCTACGAAAAGAGAAGATGGGGTGAGGAGCTGATAATCTTCACTGCTGGAGTGTACAAGAGCTCTCCCAATTCCCCTTTCCCCTTCCCCAAATCCTTTATGCTCTGTCACTTGCCTCTTCCCCGAAAAAAAAAAATATATATATATATATATATTTCTATCAGGCAGACCTATAACTGTGATTTGCACGTGAGCAAGCAAAATGGTTTGAGTAGGGGGAGGGAGGGGGAAAAAGAGGCACTCACTCCAAAGAAATTAATCAGCTGAGACCCTCAAGAGAGGCATTTGTTGTTGTTGTTGTTGTTGTTTCGAGGGACACAATTCCCACTTACCTTTGATCCATTGTCACGCCCCTGAGTTTGCACATTACACTTTGTCCTTGATACATACAGACCGAGTTCTGGTGTAACAGTAGGCGAAAATGATACCATATGACACGAGCTGTCTTTGAAATGTCATACACGTACATTACCAACAAAATGCACATCTGTTTGCCTTCGATACTCTGGTGGTGCCGCTAGCGAAACCTCGGTTTAAGTTTTAAATAAGCACAACACCGGAAGTGGCCTTTTTTTCCCATGGTCCCACAGGGCGGGTTGGACTGAAAGTAGGCCATGTTTATGAGTAGAAATAGGCCAAGGTAGTGTACTTTCGCCCCCAGCAGACGCCAGATTTCCACGTATGGTGAGTGCGAGAGAGAGAGGGAGAGATCCAGCCAAGCTCTGCGCAGACGTCTGGGAACCGATTGACCTCCTTATTATTTAATTTGGAAACTCTCTTTCGTCTGAAGGTGAAGTTCCACAAGTGCATTGCATCATCTGTACGGCAGCCGTAATAGTAGTTATTCAACTGTTGCCTTGTACAGTCAGCTGACGAAGGTGTTGTTCTCGTACTCTTGAAAGCTTGTAAAAGAGCAAACAGGTCTAAAGCTTTACAAAATCACAACACAATATTAAGGACGTTTCGGCATACGTGCGTTCTTCAGCAAACACAATGAACAAGTGGAACAGACAAACACGTAAACAAACAAACAAACAAACAAACAAACAAACAAACAAACAAACAAACTAACTAACAGACAAACAAATAATATATAGAATAAAACTTTGAATGAACGAAATGGAAAGAAACACTTCTACATGGTACTGTATTGTGATTTTGTAAAGCGTTATACCTGCTTGCTTTTTTACTTTCTTGTTCTTAGCTTTCCGGCAGTTTCTTTACTTATGTAGTTCCTAATACTTGTTTGGGCCGATCCACAAACGCAGATTTAGTGTTGGTGTTGGAGTCCTTTCGTGTCCCCTCGAAAGGTGTTTGGCCTAGGGGTCTTTAGGATGTTGGCAATCTACTCTACTCTACTCTACTCTACTCTACTCTGCTCTGCTCTGCTCTGCTCTGCTCTGCTCTGCTCTGCTCTGCTCTGCTCTGCTCTACTCTACTCTACTCTACTCTACTCTACTATACGTTCCCTGTATGAGTGACCCCTCAACAAACTCGTGTCTCCTTACGTGCCTCCATTCTCATAGAGCATTCCTTTGAAAGCAAATCTTCTAGATCAGATCTGTGGAATACATAACATACTCATGTATACATATACACAAACCTTAAGCAAGGGAGTTAAGAGTGTGGCTCCGCGTTAGCATTAATCATTGATTGAGCCACTACGAACGAATTTATTATATCGAAATAAACTAAAGCTAAAGTAGGAAAGGTTGTTACACTACAGCCCTACCTGGAATCGAATCTAGATCCCTTTGCTTATATTTCATCGTTGGGAGAAGAGAGGGGGTAACGGGTACATCTTGGAGACAATTTAAATCACATTTGAATACTTGTCGTAGTTTTCTCTTAACGGCCCGCTGTTGAGCAGATGGTAAGACATGCTTAGGGAAAGTGAGTAGTTAACTGATGATTAAACCGTTTACAGATTATTGTATCTGGAAATTGTGTCACTGGGGATTTCTCATAATCGCTGTGAACGATCAGTTTTGAAAGACAGACCGAAAAACCAACTACCACTAGAAATTTTCTTACCCCGGCTGGTACTCGAATCCAGCTCCCTCAGCTTGCAAGATGAGCGTGTTATCATGCTATATCACAGGGACACCAAGTTCACAGCAATTCAAGCGCTTTCCTTACTGATGCTCCCGGATATGCCTAGCAATGCTTCCCTACTGATGTTCCCGAAAACGCCTGAGTTTAATTTCACACAGTCTGTTTGTATCCATTCTACTGGCGTTGTTTTTTTTTTTTTTAAACAGATACAGTAGTAGGTGATTAATGTTTCTACCTCTGTTTACAGTAAGAAATTCAATAGTAGGTACGGTTTAGAGACGAATCTGTCGTGATTTTGGGGGGAGTCATCTCTCTATAAGTCAGCCTGAGAAGGCAGTCCAATAGACTTGCATTGGAAGGGACAGAATTTATACTTATATTTATTTCTTTAGCTTGAATATTGTTCCCACCCCCACCCCCTCCGCCACCTTGTGAATATCTAGTATTAAGTGTGACCCTGAAACATTCGAGCTGGCTTATAGCTGATAATGCTAATCCTTCCTAACAATCGTTATAACTTCTGAAGAAGGCCTACTGTAACGCTGTTTCTTGGAATCGTACCCAGATCCTTTAGCCCGGAAGTAAAGTGTGATTGACCAGTACACCATACAGAAACACTTCAATAATTTCGAGTGCACTTATTGATTTTCCTTCTGGAAGCCCTCTTTTCCAACACTTCAGCCAAAGTGTAGATAACAAGGGACATCAAAATATGATGCAGGGCCGCAACTAACACTCCCGCAACTCCAGCCATNAAAATTCGAGGTTGCTTACAACTTATAATGCTAATCCTTCCTAACAATCATTATAACGTCTGAAGGAGGCCTACTGTGACCCTGTTTCCTGGAATCGTACCCAGATCCTTTAGCCCGGAAGTAAAGTGTGATTGACCAATACACCATTAAGAAACACTTCAATAATTTCGAGTGCACTTATTGATTTTTCTTCTGAAAGTCTTCTTTTCAAACACTTCAGCCAAAGTGTAGATAACAAGGGACATCAAAACATGATGCAGGGCCGTAACTAACACTCCCGCAACTCCAGCCATGCGGGGGGGGGGGGGNGGGGGGGGGGGGGCATGGGGCCCCTCAAAGAAAAGAGGAAAAGAACAGAATAAAGAACAATAATAAAAGAGAAGAGAGAAGACATGAAAGAAGACATGACTGTGTGGCCCTTTTTTGCGAGAAGTGAGAGGGGGGCGGACGAGGCAGTTGCGGTCTTGACATGAAGATATTGGTATCGCTATCCTCTCCAACTATCATTGTTGGGAGCTTTGTTACACCTCTATCCCTTCACAGAATCGAACCCGGACCCCATAGCTTGCAAGTAGAGTATATTTGACTATTTTACCATATAGGGTACACTTTTAAAGGGGTTTTCATTAATTTTGAAGTTCTGTCGAACTCTCTCCAAAGAATATCCCCACGTGGACCTCCACCGCCAGAGGAGATGCGCTGACTAAACTGGCGTAGCAAAGGAGGATAGGCCCATGTTTTCCTTCGCCCCAGCTCTTGGGACAGAAAGGAATAAACAATAATCTTCGGGTTAAGAACTGGCCATAACAGAATCGGCAATACCTTGACCGAAAATTCAAGATTGAGTAACCAGGTGGTATGGCTTATATGCTTCTAATCATTATAAATAAGAAAAAGGAATGTGAACCAAAACTGCTATTATCTTGAGAGTGTGTCATCTTGGATATTTCCAAATTACTCTGAAAGATCAACTTTGAGAAGAAATGCCTCGAAACCTAACACTAGAAAATTTTCTGTTCTTACCGGAGATCGAACCCAGGCCCTCAAAGCTCACGATACTGAATGAACTGCTACTACACCACAGGGAAACTAACTACCCAGCAAATAAATACCTGCTGCTTGAATCGATCCTTAACTTCTATAAAATGTGAGTCCAGTGTTCATTCGTGACCATGACACGCTTCCTAACTGCTCACAATTGGAGACCCTGAGACATTTCCTTATGGAACTGCACCAGAGAATGCAGGCATCCAAGCATTGCCTCAGGTAGGACCATCGAAGGGAATATAAGTAACCTGAAGACTCGATACTTCAGCTGAAGCTGTTTGAGACGGCAGAGTATTGAGGCGCACAGCATTGTTCATACAGACCAATGACCTCCTAATTATTTAACAGACATATGACACGAAGAACATGGAGGAAGAAGAAGAACAAAGAATAGAGGAAGACCTCTCTATATCGATTCGCTTTTTTTTTTCTTTCTGAATTCCTGTCCCTCTCCGACCGATGTGAATCTCCCCTCTCCCTCCATCGAAAAGTTCATCTTTTATACGTGTTCGATGATTCGTCTAATCCATGACTTTATTGCGCTTACAGCAGGATCTAATGATACCGAGCCTCATGTACTCAAGAAGTCTTCTTTCTCTTTGGAATGTGTATGGGGTGGGGAGGGATGAGGAAGGGGACAACCAAACAATAACCAAACAAATCGTATCCCCCATGGTAAGTGGAATGAGCGGCATACTGCCTGAGATGTAATCCTCTCACTTGTTGGTCAAATGGTCAGCGTACCCAACTCGTGTTCTAGGTCGAACCTTTTGGACATCCACAGACTGCTACACACCAAGACAATACACAAAAACAGTACAGCATGGGTACAACGCGGTCTTGAATCAAAGTAATGGTAAACTGAGCCAAGGTCAGAGAGTTAGAGAGTGATACTGATAGCTTCATTCCCCAAATTCAAGGCCCTAAAAAAATCCCCTGCCGCTTGGACCATTCAAATGAAGCGAACGATATACCCCTACGAGTTTTTCCGGCCCATTTTAAGTCATCTTGCTAAATTTAGAAGCTGCACATGAAACGTGTGGATTTGTACAGGGAACAAACATGTAAACAAAACAAATAAACCAAACCAGCCAGTCGTCAGTCACAGATTTTGCGCTTTATTTATTACATATCAAGCTCTACTTGCAAAACATAGAAAGACTTCACAAAGTCAAAAAATGTATTAGCATGGATTGATCCCTTGTATTTGGAGTTCATGAAGTTCCAGTGTTACCAACTACAGCTTCTCTCTAGCTCTCCTACAGAAAGAAAAATGAAAACAACAAAAAACATAATTAAAAGAGTGTCATTCATTTTTATCGCCTCACCATCGATTCCTGCGTGATTTAATCAATTTTTAGCCAGTGAGCCCACTATGAGTGTGTCTACATGTACCGTGTGAGTGTAAACGTGCGCGTGTCGTTGTGTGTGTAGGGGACAAGTGCGGCAAATGCATTGGCCATGTACTGTGGTGAAAATGGAGAAAGTGGAGCAATGTGCTAGTGGGACTTTTATTGATTTGCCAGCTTGGCTGCTGTCTGCTGGCTCGCGCCACCTCCATGTTTGTGTCACAATGACCTGGTCAGTCTGATCTAACGATCTCAACATTTTGGAGCCAACGGAAGTGTCTCCTATACCCTCACAAAGAACATTTTTGTTTTTTTCGGTGGAGCGGAGGGGGTGGGCCTTGAAACAAGTGCCAAAGTCACATGCTGCTGCCAAACAAAAGACACAATAGCACACGAACTCCAAAGAATGGATAAGGTTCATGGAATTCAAATACTGGAGGTCCTTTTGTACGTTTGTTTTGGAACGTTTATTACATTGAAACTTGTCTATAACGGACATGGTTGTAATGAAAAACTCGGTTTTTATCGGATCTTACTCTCAACCGCTGTTTTTTTCCACCTCCTCTTTGTTATTGTTAAAATATCCTTTATATAACGAGACTGGAAAAACGAAAATTTGGCTGTTACGGCATCTTGGAAGCCCCCTCCCAAACTGAGTGTCACCTGGTTTCCATAATTAATAATTCGTAATTGAATCATATACCCTTGTATCAAATAAAAGCTCCTCTTCTTGTTCTTTTTTTCCTTTGTTTTCCTCGACAACCATTGTTGTTATATATATATATATATATATATATATATATATAACAACAATGGTTGTCGAGGAAAACAAAGGAAAAAAAGAACAAGAAGAGGAGCTTTTATTTGATACAAGGGTATATGATTCAATTACGAATTATTAATTATGGAAACCAGGTGACACTCAGTTTGGGAGGGGGCTTCCAAGATGCCGTAACAGCCAAATTTTCGTTTTTCCAGTCTCGTTATATAAAGGATATTTTAACAATAACAAAGAGGAGGTGGAAAAAAACAGCGGTTGAGAGTAAGATCCGATAAAAACCGAGTTTTTCATTACAACCATGTCCGTTATAGACAAGTTTCAATGTAATAAACGTTCCAAAACAAACGTACAAAAGGACCTCCAGTATTTGAATTCCATGAACCTTATCCATTCTTTGGAGTTCGTGTGCTATTGTGTCTTTTGTTTGGCAGCAGCATGTGACTTTGGCACTTGTTTCAAGGCCCACCCCCTCCGCTCCACCGAAAAAAAACAAAAATGTTCTTTGTGAGGGTATAGGAGACACTTCCGTTGGCTCCAAAATGTTGAGATCGTTAGATCAGACTGACCAGGTCATTGTGACACAAACATGGAGGTGGCGCGAGCCAGCAGACAGCAGCCAAGCTGGCAAATCAATAAAAGTCCCACTAGCACATTGCTCCACTTTCTCCATTTTCACCACAGTACATGGCCAATGCATTTGCCGCACTTGTCCCCTACACACACAACGACACGCGCACGTTTACACGCACACGGTACATGTAGACACACTCATAGTGGGCTCACTAGCTAAAAATTGATTAAATCACGCAGGAATCGATGGTGAGGCGATAAAAATGAATGACACTCTTTTAATTATGTTTTTTGTTGTTTTCATTTTTCTTTCTGTAGGAGAGCTAGAGAGAAGCTGTAGTTGGTAACACTGGAACTTCATGAACTCGAAATACAAGGGATCAGTCCATGCTAATACATTTTTTGACTGTGTGTTTTACAAGTAGAGCTTGATATGTAATAAATAAAGCGCAAAATCTGTGACTGACGACTGCCTGGTTTGGTTTATTTGTTTTATTTACATGTTTGTTCCCTGTACAAATCCACACGTTTCATGTGCAGCTTCTAAATTTAGCAAGATGACTTAAAATGGGCCGGAAAAACTCGTAGGGGTATATCGTTCGCTTCATTTGAATGGTCCAAGCGGCAGGGGATTTTTTTAGGGCCTTGAATTTGGGGAATGAAGCTATCAGTATCACTCTCTAACTCTCTGACCTTGGCTCAGTTTACCATTACTTTGATTCAAGACCGCGTTGTACCCATGCTGTACTGTTTTTGTGTATTGTCTTGGTGTGTAGCAGTCTGTGGATGTCCAAAAGGTTCGACCTAGAACACGAGTTGGGTACGCTGACCATTTGACCAACAAGTGAGAGGATTACATCTCAGGCAGTATGCCGCTCATTCCACTTACCATGGGGGATACGATTTGTTTGGTTATTGTTTGGTTGTCCCCTTCCTCATCCCTCCCCACCCCATACACATTCCAAAGAGAAAGAAGACTTCTTGAGTACATGAGGCTCGGTATCATTAGATCCTGCTGTAAGCGCAATAAAGTCATGGATTAGACGAATCATCGAACACGTATAAAAGATGAACTTTTCGATGGAGGGAGAGGGGAGATTCACATCGGTCGGAGAGGGACAGGAATTCAGAAAGAAAAAAAAAAGCGAATCGATATAGAGAGGTCTTCCTCTATTCTTTGTTCTTCTTCTTCCTCCATGTTCTTCGTGTCATATGTCTGTTAAATAATTAGGAGGTCATTGGTCTGTATGAACAATGCTGTGCGCCTCAATACTCTGCCGTCTCAAACAGCTTCAGCTGAAGTATCGAGTCTTCAGGTTACTTATATTCCCTTCGATGGTCCTACCTGAGGCAATGCTTGGATGCCTGCATTCTCTGGTGCAGTTCCATAAGGAAATGTCTCNGAGAGAGAGACTAGAGGGAGCAAGAGACTGCTCGCAAAGATATTATTATATAATAATTTTAGCATTTATGTTTTGTGTGAGTGTGTGTGTGTGTGTGTGTGTGTGTGTGGAAAGGGGGGGGGGGCACTAATTTAAATAGGACTAGAAAACAGTTGGTTTTCAATTAATTTGCGCATGAACTGAATACATGTATATTTAGCTCACAGTCGCGCAAAAAAAATTCTAAAGAAGGTGGCTTGAGTATAATTTATATTGTGACCAAAAAAACCCAACAAATAAACAAAATGCAAAAATATATAATTCATCAGATAACGAGTTACCGTACATTGTTTGAAAGACATTTCGACGGCCTTTGCCATTCAAATGTAAATGTTATACCAGGGTATTCGATCATTAAGTCATATCATAGAAAGTAGAGCGTCCGTTTTTTAAATCATATCATAGAAAGTAGGGTATTTGGTCATTAAACCATATCATAGAATGTAGGGTATTTGATCATTAAACCATATCATAGAAAGTAGGGTAATCGATCATTAAAACCATATCATAGAAAGTAGGGTATTTGATCATTGAATCATATCATAGAACGTAGGGCATTCGATCATTAACTCTCGTAGGGCGAAGCTGCTCGGGTCCAGTCTCCAGCTGGTGGCGTGGTCACTTTACAATAATGACCATTGCCCGTGTTGTCTGCCGGCCGATCAGGTGACACTGGGATGCAAAATTCTACCGCCGCGCTCAGAGGTCGGTAAGGAAATGCGCATATTCGTTTGCTGCACTCAAGCCACGCGAGCGGACGGTAGAATAAATTCTATCACCGCATCACGAGGGTTAAACCATATCATAGATAGTAGGGTATTCGATCCCTATAGGAAAGGTATCAGAGTGGATTCACGGAGGGCTTAGAGGCCTCATGGATTCCGTCAGTACCGTTTTTTGATTTTCTTTTAAATCAAGATTTCGAAGTGTTTATACGGTGGAGGTTCCGTTACTAAAATGATTTTGTTGCTGTGATAGATTGACTGCCACCTGCTAACCTTTGCCGTATTTTTGTTGAATTCTTTTCTCTTGAGACTGACATAGGCAGTATATACAAAGGAAGTCAGTTAAACCGAAGCCGGTTATTCCGGAAAAAAACAACAACCTGCCTTATCTAAAAGAAATCCAAAGTCATGCCGAGTTTCATATACATTCTTTGTAAGCTCGCTCCCCTCTATCCGGAAAAGAATTAACTTGAATACCGTTTCGGAGAAAATTTTCTACATTCATTCTTCCGATATTGGCTCATAATGATCTAATCCTCATTGTTTAAACTGGACGGTCAAGGCAAATCGGCAACTATTGGGGTTATGATTGTTAGCGCGAGTGTTCCCTAATGGTAGAGCTTACTGGAAATGTGTTTTTCCCTAATAATAATAATAATAATAATAAGAAGAAGAAGAAGAAGAAGAAGAAGAAGAAGAAAAATGCGGTTTATAAGTCTTCTATCTAGGCTAATGCCCTCTCACGCGAAGTCCTACACATATTATTTCCGCCGCAAGCATGTTCACTCTGAGAGTTTCTCCACAAAAAACTCCTTGAGGAGAGTACAGTATCGCAGCCATTTACAGGGGGTAATACTAGTATTATGACAATATCTTCCACTGCCTATAGCCAGGTATTCATTTTACAGACTGGTGCACTGAGGAAAATATGAATGAAATGCTTTCCCAAGGCACTCACAGCACGACTTTAAGATCTTGAGTTTAACGCCGTATCCATTCGGCCACGCTGTTTTCGCAGATCAAGGCCGTGAGGAAGAAACCAATAATGCTGTCCGTTCGTACCAGTTTAGGCATGAAGATGTCAAGAGTCAAGAGTATCTGGTGCAAGGCATGCAATTTGTAATAGTCCCAATAAGATCAGAAAATTGGCCATAGGGAGGGGAGGAAGGGGATTGGATTTGAAATTCAAAAGCTTAGATAAGTGCAAAATGCTTTTGTAGACTCAGAATAGGTGAGGTTCAGTCATTCGGGTGTGTGGTGGTTGTTGCTATGTGGGTAAGGTTATCCTGTATACTGTGTGAAAAGGTCTAAAATATTAGGTAAATTAATCCACTGCCAAAGTTCTCAAAATCTGCTTGGTCTTGGGACATTTTTTTTTATGTGTTAAAATTTGAAGAAAAAATCATTAAAGAATATGTGTGGAAAGCACTTGGCATGGGACTTTTTGATAAGTTAATGAGGGGTGTAAAAACCTTACATATCTTCCTACCTTTAAGAACACTCTAAACTGACCTAAATGCACACATTCGCCCTATTGCACCCATTCATGCTATTTTATTGGATGCCCCACTTCCTTTTTCCCACGAAAAGTCACAAGACTGATGGATCATAATAATATTATATTATGCTCCTCCAAGTGACACTGAAAAGCACATCATCCCATCCCGTCCGCTTTTCATTTCGTAACATAATTTTTCATTTGATAGCATCCTACGTTTAATAGTATTTTCCTTCTTTCCCCAGCACCAATAAAATAGTGGAAGTGCGTGCATCATAACTTTGTACCCAGTACGATAACATTGTCCTTTAACCATTAGAAAAGCACTATGTGTACTTGATTCGTACTCTGCCGTGCTGCTACTGAAGAAACGAGCATTCGTTTAATCCGAAATAAGGTTAACACGAAACGATTATTTGTCCTTCCTCAAAGCCACCTTAAAAATTACCGTAATCATATTTTTTGTTCATCTAATCTCAGCTCGAAAGGTTTCACTTTGCTTAATTTGCTTCCTGGTTGTTCTTTTTTTTTTGTCTGCACATTTCGCTAGGTACACATTCACACCTGAGGAAACAGGTAAGAGATATCCTATACAAGGACACTACAATATAAACCGTCCGACCCACCAGTCGAACCCACAAAACCAGCCTTGACAGTCTTCAATTTATAAGAATTATTCATAAACCGCTCATGCAGCCATGCTACCTTGCAACTGGAATTCCTAGTATAGAACAGTCCTTTATTTCCGAGGTGCTCAGAAATTTGAGTTCGTGGATAATATTGAATGGACAGCTGAGAACTGGTGAATAATAGAATTGTAATACTCTAATAGTAGCGTGAAGCCTCAATATCAAATAGTCATTGTTACATACACCCTGTTAATAAGTATTATGCATCTCACATGCACCGATTTATTATCCTATTATGTTACTATTCTGAGCTTTTCCCATGTACCAATGCATACTTTATATCGAGGTTCTTCTCTACGTGAGATTTTCTCCTATATGACTTCCGAGATCGTGAGGTCTGCTATGTAACGTGTGTTTTGATACACCTCTGACAAGCTCTGGACAAGGAAATGAAACCACGACTGGAAATTATGGACAGTTTTACAATCGTAGCCTAGACTCAGAAGCAGAGGGGACTGAGGTTTGGTGACAGGGTAGGTGTGAGGGGCAGAATCGATATCATGATGAAAACAGCAAAGCGATTTGTCATTGTTTCGAATTACGACTAAAAATCGCCCTCTTTCATAATAGCGTATTATCTCGCCTAGCGGCCACCATTAGAGGTGTTTGCTTTTTGAAAGTCAGGCCGGTGCAAGTGAAAGTGAGACTGACAACCTGCGGGCAGGAGTCGACAGGTCTGATTGTTATCTTGTCACGTTGATATAAATCATTTAGAAAAAAAAAAGTGAAAAGAAACGTGCCCTAGGCTAGATAGATTTCATTTAGTTTTTACTTCATTATGCTAAACCCTGGTGGCGAGGGTTCTAAACTTTCCTTGCTTGACAAACACTTTTAACGCCTCCAATCCAAACTCTATTAGTAGGACTATATAGTAAGACAGAGGCGCCCAACCTTTCCAAAGAAGGGCCAGTTTTAAATTTCTGTCTCCTTGTGAGAGCCATTATATTTGAGGCATGGGAGCAGATGTCATACTGATAGAAAAAGATAGAAAGATATATCCAGTCTCTTCGATTTCAGTTTAACCGACCTCCACTGTAGTTCTTCATTTGAAAGGCCGTAAAATGTCTTTTCTATTTGTCTTTGTGTATGTGTATGTATTAAAAGACTACTTAATATTGAGGTTCCACGCTACTATCACGCACAGTATTACAATACTGTTAGTTCCCAGTTCACAGCTGACCATTGCCCAGGAACTTGAACTTCTCTATGAAACACTTCATAGTAAAGGTGTAACATAGTTTTTGAAAAACAAAAACCCAGACTACAATTTTGTATGTAAGGCACACATTTACATCTGACAGATGACGGAACAGCAATCCACAGCAGTTTGGGATCCATGGGTATACCTTTGGCCTGCCATACTTTGGCCCGCGAGCCAGTGGTAGGGAATACCTGATTTATGCACTCAGTAACTCGTAATTGTTGTTGTGAAAGTGTACGCTTTGCATACTACCTGCAATTTGCATTGCGCAGTGCCTAAGGGTAGACGATGTGCTCCAGGTTGGAAACCCCTAGGCATTGAGTAAATTTATGTGTCGGTGGCGTGGTCAGACTAAATATTTCATGGAGTAGGGTTGAGGTGAAAATGTGCAATGTGCACGGTTATCACAAAATGTTACTCTTTGTTTTCCACGATTTTCCATATTTCATGATGGTTTGACTTTTTATTTTCTGTTCTTTTATAATAATGTGCATGCAGTCCAAACCTTTAAACACAACTCTTGTCGTGTTAAAAAAAAACACCAAAAAAACCTATCAATCCAGTTACCCGGATTTCCTTGAATGAGTGCAAGCCACCATTGCGCTAACTTCAGAAACGTACTTCTCAGCCCTAGAAACTACCAATGACAATTTTTCACGAATTTTCTTGTTTTTTCTAGGTTTGTAGCAATCCTGTTACTTGAGCGTTTATTCTTATTAACATGCTGTCAGTGTCATTGTCTTTGATACCCTTCAGTATGTCACATCTCAAAATGTAAAGCACACACTGATGATATTATTCAGTATACTGTCCATGTGACTTAATTTAAAAGTATCGGGCCGCTGCCTGTTGCAGTTTCAGTTTCATTGAAGAAATGCGTCATTCCAGCTATTCATTCAAGTGATTCTGAGAAAACAACCCTGGCCTGGTCCTTGTGGTGTGTTGTGTGTTATGCCGTGTTAACACGCTCAGACTTGCTTATGCTTTACAATGAATGCGACTGCCAACAAGATGGGGCGTGCCAGCGAGATGGAAGGACAAAAGGGAGAGTGGTTGAATTTCAGTTTTCAAAAACAAGTTATATAGATAATATAATAATATTATTAGAGTGGCTCGACTCTTGAGGGTCGCTAGTGTTTTGTGTCAATTATCGTGAGTAATGATGCACAATCCAGTGCTCGCTCGCTCGCTTTATCTGTCTGTCTGTCTGTCTGTCTGTCTGCCTGCCTGCCTGCCTGCCTGCCTGCCTGCCTGCCTGCTTGCTTGTCCTATATTGCGGGTTTTGTTGTGTTTTTTTTTTAAATCGAGGGAAGCCTTAGTTGTTTTTGTAGCATTGTCAAGATTTCCAGTACAATTTAGAGGTATGAAATTTTGCTTTGACCCCGATCTCTGTGCAAAATGTATTCCAGATGATTATTTGCTCTAGAAATTGTCCACCCATAGTCCGTTCTCTGTACAAAATTTGTTTCAAATGTTTATTTGCTTTTGAAACAAGTCCACGCATTTCACTTTCGTAACAGTACACGAGGTCTTTTTCTGACACGCGTCCGTAGCATTTGAGAATACTCTCTAGTCTCTATCCCCGCACATGCGGTGCGCTCAGCTAAGACCATAATATTATAAACTGTAGTATCTAGGCTACGTGTAATTATTCATCGAATGATCATAAAACTGTATCCTTCTAAATTTCACTGCCAGAGGCATGAAGGACATGATTTCCTTGTACAAGATTTCTCCTGCTGGCACTAAACATATTCAAAATGGGCAAAGCGAAACTTGACTCACTTCCATTACCAAAGACCTTAATAAGCAAGGATATTCCAGAACATTTTCCGAGTCTTAAAAGAGTTCTATGGGTCTATGGGTATTGTGAAATATCTTATTAAGAGCAATGTGTAATCCATTCGCTGTTGTAAACCTTGGCCTCGATCTACTTGTTTCGTAGTAAACGTGCTTTAAATTTGTGAAATTTTTAGAACTGTCTGGGTATTGTGAAATCAGTAAATACCTTAATAAGAAGTAATGTTGTCCATTCGCTGTAAACCTAGGCCTACTTGTTTCATAGTAAGTGTGCTTTAAATTTGTGAGATTTTGAGAATTGTCTGGGCATTGTGAAATACCTTACTTAATAAGAAGTAATGTTGTCCATTCACTGTAAACCTTGGCGAACTTGTTTCGTAACAAGTGTGTTTTAAATTTGTGGAGTGTCGAAATTGTCTGGAAATCAGCCAGTCTATGCCAGTAACTACCTCGCCCCCGCGCCCCCCACCCTCCGGGAAAACGGGACTTACCTCCTCCAAGCCTCACCTCATCTCCTTATGACCGTTTCTTTTTCCTCTCCTCCTCTCTCGGAATAACCCCTCTGCTAACTAACACAAACACACATACAAACAATTTCAAATAAAGAATAAGTCAAAAAAGTTAAGTTTATTGATTTTATTAGTTTATCCAAAAAGCATGGCTTCCAGAATTCAGAAAAGAACAAAACAAAAACAGTGAAATCAACAAACTACAAACAAAAAATGAATAGGGGGTTGGGCAGCAACAATAACAACAACAACAACAACAGCAATCACAACAGCTTCAGCATTGCTCACGTCCAACATTTTCCTCCTCGCCCACAAATCTAGTTAATTGAAACACTAGCAGTATCTGAAGTTTCCATCATTTCAATTCTAAAAGTTTTGTAACTTTTAAATTCCAAACAATTTAATTTGTCATATTTTTTTTTTTCGGCAACAATACTCAAGTACAAGAGTAGTAACTTTTCAAGTTTGGTATGCACGTATGTCGCATAGGAAATTGATAAAAAAAGTGAAACAGTCAGACTGAGGCAAAAATTTAGTTTTCTATCACAGGCCCGAGGCAAAAATTTAGTTTTCTATCACAGGCCTGAGGCAAAAATTTTGTTTTCTATCACAGTTCTTCTTTGGCATTCAACAAGCTCAGTAGTCGTAATAGAGAAATTTATTTCCAATGATCTTGTCACTTTCAATAAAAATTGGGGCGTTGAAATGACCTGTACTGCATTTCCAAGTGTTCTACTAAAGAGTGTTCTTTATAAAGGTGATCTATCGAAGCAGACAACTGCTTTTACAAGACAAGAGGATGTGACTGCAGTTCATAGTGTCAGGTTCAGTGACATTCACAAGACTCTCTCTTCTCAAGCATGGAGAGATCACTATATTTATATTATCACTATAGTCTATATATTTAGTATCTTGAGAGTTTCCAGACTATCCTTTCCTAAATACATATACATTTATAGTGTCACAAATCAGTACATTTGAATTTCGGTTTTAGCAAGGGAAGTCTAGTCTAGTTCCTGAAAAAAAAGATAACAAAAGACCAAAACCTAGCCAACATCACGATGCCAGTACTGGAGCCTGAGTGGTGAAAAACAAGCTACAGCATAAGCACTACGAACTATTATACTACATTATGTTTATATTACATAACTAACTTACTTCGTGAACAGGTTATCAGACAGGACACATCCCACATCATCTTTAACCCTTCAATTACAAACAGGACGAGTGGACAAAGCAGGAAGAGTGGTCTGGTAAAAGTTTTCTAAATTTTGAATGGCCACTGGGGGAATGTCATTGTATAGTATTCCTACCCCCAATTTTAAAGTTCACCCATCCCCGAACGGGACACTGACTTATGAAAATAGTACCCAGTAGAGAGTAGCTGCTAATCTATCGAAATTATTTATGGCCCCAAAAATTCCAAAACTTTTCTCAGAATACGGACCAGGACAATTCTCTGAGACATCTGTCACCCTGAATGAGGGGATATCTATCCACTGCACTTGTGAGATTGAGGAAATGTCCATCTGATACCTGTCAGAAGCAAGCAAGGTTTCAAGAAAAATACTTTTATCAACAACAAAGAACTTACACAACTATATACATCTTTTTTTTTTTTTTTGCTTGTTTGCTTTGGGGGTTATTTCATTATTTTTTTGGCAGTTTTCAAAACATGTAAAGAAAGCCATACAAGAAGAGAAATGGATCAACATACAAATTCACCAGGCTTCCAGTAACAAGCATCATGAGGTTTTTTACACTCTCTACAGTTTTGACAACTGGGCGAGGAGGAAAACAAACTTAAACAATCCAAACACTGACAATGAGCAAAACAAATGACCCAACTTCTCATTTGAATTACAAGCACAATGAAAAATTCGAATTAACCTTTCATGTATCGTGTACAGTGCATGCATCCTTTACTCTAGCAATTTACATGTTGTCCATGCTAATGCAAAACATTTTCTTGAAGTTACCTCCAATGCAAATATTCTGGTATCATTTTATTCAGAATCCTAGCCTGGTTCTGAATACAGTATTCAAATTAATGCCTGAGCGGAACGATTTACTTATGTCAAAATTTTTTGACGACTTAAGCTTCTTCATCCCAATGAAAAAGGTTGAACACAAGAACAAAGTGCGGAGAAACAACTTTTGTAATCCATCTACATGGACAGCATTTTTGTTCAACCACCGCCATGGCAGTAAAAACATGACCACTAAAAGAGTGGTTAAGTAACGTAACAACAAAATGGCCCTGGCTCAAATGCATGTCTTTCACCTAAAATACCGGTACTTCCTATGCAAAAGAACACAACTGAAAACAATGCAGTGTAGTTTACTATTTGTTTCGAAAACTTTTGTCATTAATGTGGCTAAAGAACAGTAGCACTGTATTCTTAAAACATTCATACTGAAATTGAAAACAATGCAGTGTAATTTACTATTTGTTTAGCAAACTTTTGTCATTCATGTGGCTAGAGAACAGTAGCACTGTATTCTTAAAACATTCATACTGAAATTGAAAACAATGCAGTGTAGTTTACTATTTGTTTAGCAAATTTTTGTCATTAATGTGGCTAGAGAACAGTAGCACTGTGTTCTTAAAACATTCATATTCGGCTTACAATTTCTTGTGAGTTTCATATATCAGTAACTAATGCCCTTATTAAGAATATCCTGATTTCTATCCTGACACAGTTTACATGCTGTGTAAATCCTGAAATAAAAGAAGTTAAAAAAAAAACCGCAAGTCTCAGACATGGTGAAGAATCTGGCCACGTCATATAAGCAAGCACGTATCTCCTCAAGCACAAATCTTTTTACCATGGAGCCAGTTTATACAAAGGTACAGCAAGCAGTCCTCTGACCTTTTAATGCAAGGTTTAGACACAATTCTGAAAAGAAATCTTTAAACTTCTCATGAAATGTAAGGACTGAAAAAAAAAATGCACGGACAGAGTAATGAGCACAAATTTCCAAGCCATAATCATGGAATATTCTTAAAAGATTATGGAACCAAAATTTCAATTTCACAAAGTCCTTAAATCCCAATTGCAAAATTCATAACTTTTCAGGACTTGAACCAACCCTACAATATGCAGACATAGACTCAAAGACAAATGCATCAAATCACATGCATGACTCTGCCAATGTATCGTATCTCTATGAGGGGAAAAAAATAAAAACCAACATACATTTGGTTTTTTTTTTTTTGGTATAACAAATTACGATGCATTACAAATGAACGGAATGCCTACATAGATGGAAAAAAAGATGCTATTCTTCCATCACTTCCATTTTCTAAAATTTTTCTGGACACTTCGTAATTTTGGTAAGCTGGACTTTTTGTCAACATTTTCACAGCAAAGTACAGTATATTCATCAGCGTGATTTTATTTGATCTTCTCTTTCTGCACTTAAATATTAACAATCATGGAATTTTTTTATGTTTCTGGTTATAGTTTACCAAAAGAGTAAAACTAATGCATACACAACTGCTGCTCATAAATCCAAGGATAGAACACTTACAAAGGTTTACAACACATTTTAACTTGGGAAGGACACAAAATCACACCACTTCACAAACAAGGTGGCCTGGCACTCACCAAGGGCAGATAACTGCTCCCCAAAGGGAGCTCACCACCGAGCTTAAAGGAGTAATGTCATGCCTGACTTTGCATTGTTGTGTGCATTGCTGACAAATAAAATAAACTTTACTGACACAAGAGGGAATATGGTTTTTGCTGTATTAAAATTTGACTTGTCAAAATGGGGTAATGAACAAATCCAGGAGGTCTATTTTGTTTTGCTAATGTCTTTCATTTCTGCCTCAGCGCATCAAAAGTGCTGGTCGCTCAAAATAATGACAGAAGCTAGCTAGAGTAACGAAAGTTCAAAACTTTCCATTCTGCTTCAGCTCTCATTTTACCCTTTCCTCCTGTTACTTTAAAGCCATTCTTAATGTCCACAAGTTCTACTATTTTTTTACCATCTAAGTGCAACCAATCTTTACTTTTTTTTTCCTGTTAAAACAATATGATCAGAGTTCACCTTCAATAATTTATTTTCTCCTTCCTTAATCTTAACTTTCATCCATACTTATCGTCCTGGAGCTTTATATTTTGTACAGCCCATTAAAATCTTTTAAAAAAGTAAACATCCTAAAAAAAATTACCGGTATCTCCTGAACAATTTGTGAACACCATACACACTCCACTTATGAGTGTGTTGCAGGAAACCACACAATGTAGATGAACCTCTATATTTACTCTTGAAGAAAAGGAAAAAAAAAAATTAAAAAACGCACACAGAACAAGAGAAATCAAACAGGGATTACTTCCCTCAGGTTTATAGAATTATTATAACTTCAAAAACCATCAACACAAATAAATTAACAACAAATAACAGTAACAGATTCTATACAACATTTGTGTTTGTCTTCTTTTTTTTTTTGTTGGGGGTGGGAAAGGGGGCTGATATTTTCTTTTTTATCTCCTTTTTTGGTACAAAAATAGAATTTTACTGTAATAATAAATAGATGAAAGTAAGCCCGGAGGGCTTATGAGAGGTGAGAATATACTACATAATGGAGTAATGGGAAGTTGATTAAATAAATTACTGACTATTTGTATAAATGATCTTGTATGAATATGTCAAATGATAAATTCTGTAGATGGGAAACAGAACACAATGAACAAATTAATGATTGAAGGATAATGCAACAATCATTCAGTACACGGTGACGAACAAGCTTTCAGTGATTATGAAAAAAAAAAACTCAGACTTTAAAAAAAATGATGAAATGGTGGACAGTAAAACAGTGGACATAAACTCTCCCAAAAGCAAATCGTAATCTCCCACCCAAGATTTTCCTCATTAACTTTGCAAGAAGTCTCCACATAGATAAATCAGTAATTATTTCGCAACTATGCCTTCATTTCATCAAATTCAACTCCAGATTCCACATGACTGGGACTCAGGTGTCGCATAAAAGAAGGAAAAAAAAAAAAAAACCTGCTAAACTTTCAGACCGTTGTGGCACAAGTATTTAGATCCTCCCCCGATATATGTCTCTATAGTCATCTCACGAAGTAATTACCTGAAACTATGCAAACAGTGTATGATTAAAGATGGTGAACACTCCTCTGTTTACCTCCTGATATTATTTCCTACCGAGGGATGAGGATATCATTCATATTTCAGTGGACTACAATATTTTGAGGAGAGAGAAATAAAGAAAGATAAAGAGCATTTTGTATCAGACTCACTCTCAGAGTCATTATGTCCCAAGACAAGTATTATTCACATTGAAATCAACACAGAAAAACCTCAACAGAAGTTGTTTTTTTCTCCTTATGTCCCACCTCTGAACAACAATTTCCTCCAACATTATGAACAATCCAAAAAAGTCAAACTGCAAAGTACATAAGTTCATACTGTACACACCTCCCGAGACCTCGCTCTTCTTGTTTCCAGACAGCCAACGTATGTACACACCCGTTTCACACCTCTCAAAATCCTCCTTGGTACACAAAGAAATGAATAATTTCATTGACATTGCAGAATGTTCTCAGCAGCATCTGAAGTTAATTTTCCCTAATGCAACCTGTGTTCCTTATTTCCTGGGTGTCTTTACATAAAGAGAAGGCTAGGATGTGACTGAAGCACTCCTTAGAGAAGTGTCGCTACAGTAAAAGCATCCCCTCTGTTTCCAATATTCTAGAAAGAGTGATAGATCTCCTATTCTGCATATTGTTGCCAATTCTTCTTGTGTATTTACGCAACAGTAGATGGTAAATCTTGTTTAACACAAATCTCCATGTATAGAGCTGCAGCCACCACTAAGAATGACTGCTATGTATGCTTGTTGGATGTGTGGTTACGATGAGCTGGAGTAATAAAGTCCACTATTTAATGAGATGAAGGTGAAGGTCTGTGATAAAAGTTCAAAGGTCACTGCTTATGGACGATGACACCAGGTCTGTAGAAAGATGGGTGAAGTGGGCGGTGAAGAAGATGAGTGGCGATGGGGTACTTGTCGGAGAAGCTACTGCTACTGCTACTAATACTTGTGATGGGGCTGGTACTCCTCGGTGAAGATGTGCTCAGCTGGTGACTGCTGATGACCACACTGTGTTGCTGCGGCTGTTGAATTTGGAGATGATGGTGGTGATGACGATGATGCTGAAGGGGTGAATCTCTTCCTGAACTCTCTGACTTGAGTTCGTCTTGGTCACTAACACTGCTGGTCTCACGCTCGCTCTCCTCTGTTGTGTTCACTAAGGGCTGACGTCTGTCGTACAGTTTCTGTTCTTCTTCATACAGTTTCCTCTCATCACATAAAATGCGATCCCCTTCGATCTGTCGGATGGCCTCTACAAGGTTCTCCAGATTCTGTGTGTTGTGTTTTGGCCGGTAGATAGCAGGCGCGGACATTGCCACCTCTTGCTGTTGTCGTTCCTGTTCCTGTTGTCGACGCAGCTCCTCCTCTGCTCGCTGCTGTTCAAGCTGGGCTTGCTGACGGTGGCGGCGGCGGGGATGGTCGCGGTGACAGTAGTTATGGTGATGATGGTAATTGTGCTGGTCTGTTGCTGTGGGGGCAGCGGCGGCGGATGTTGTGACGGGGACAGGCTCGGCAGATGGTGTGCGCTGAGGGATCATACTAGGTGTGCTAGTCTCTCTAGCAGCACTAGTCTCCATTTTCACTGCTGGTGACAAACGCTCACCCTTGGGTGAGGAAGAGTAGCGTGGGGTTTCGAGTACTAGAGATCTTGGTGTTGAGACATCCATGGGAGCTGACACATCCATGGCCATGCCTCGCTCAGGGGTCGGAGAGAGAGGACGAGGAGGTTGGAAGATCTCACCACGGGGCGAAGAGGCCAAGGCTTCACGAGAGGCAATCACCTCCACCACCTCCCTGTTGTAGAGAGACTCATGCGGCTGGTGCTGGCGATGGTGGTCCAAGTTGACTGGGTGCAGCTCCTGTGGAACATAAACATACAAGTTCTGTCATTCCTATACACTGTAAACAAGCACTGCCTTAACTCCACTAATACAAACGTTGAGCAGTAAAATTTATGCTGAAATTTCATTTTTAGTGAGAGCTGTGATTTGTTATTTTCAAAATGAGGGCATTTGTTTTTCTGTTTTAAAAAGTCTCGCTGCTATATTTTGAAAGCAACATCATTTATGAACCATGTCAACATACATGCTAAGGGTGTACAGATGCCTGCAGATGGCCTACATTACACGTTCGAAGTACAGAGAATGAGAGGCATAAGATAGTGGACATATGTGTGGAAGTGGTACAGACCAGAGAAAGATTGCAACAGGTCATGTAAAACTTACAGTCAATGCGCCTGGATGAGCAGCCTGCACCTGCAACAGCGACAAAAGCTGTGCTTCCAGCAACCGATTGCGCTCCTCAAGGTTTGAACATCGTTGCCTCTCAGACTCCAGCTGGTGCCGCAGAGCCATATTCTCACGCCGAAGCTCCGAAGAGCCACCCTCGTCTGAGGCATCAGAGAGAGACCCAACCCCCTCATCTGAGGATTCTACTTGGGGTAGAAAAGAAAAAAAAAGACTGCAGATTAGTTATGTCGAGCTACCAAATATGCATCCACACTAATCATTTAACAATTATTTTGAGAACATGGGTCACTCATTTCACATTTTTTTCAAAGCCAGCAGCTGAATATTACACAAGACGTTTGGGCTCATGTCAATCTCTGACTGTGACCACTGCTATCATTAACAATGATAGGATCTTAGTGCACAGCAACCTTCACGTTTGAGAAGTCATATATTGTGGTGGGCAGAGAAAATATCAATTAATAATTTGTAGTGTCTTCGCAAAAACCTGTGCTGTTTTTCCTAAAACATAAAATTCCAAAATGCCCAGTTGGCCTCTGATGCCCACCAAAAAAACATAGTGCAATATTAATAAATCTGCGATTCTTTAGATCATGTACCTGTATCTCGTTTTTTCCGTTTGGATGGTGGTGGTGAACTGGACACATAGGCATCGGTGACGACCCTGTCCTGACCAAGTTCGGACAGAAGTCTATTAGAATGGTCCAGCTGCATCTGCAGGCGAGATTTCTCCTTCTCCAGAGTGTTGATGTACTCTGTGGTGTGCTGGAGGATGGCAGCCTAAACAAAAGGAAAAGAGAGGAGAAAAAAAAGTTATTTGTAAAATCACTTATCAGTACGTGCAGTCGAATTAATTAACCACTATCTTGGACATCTTGAACTTCATAAGGGGTACTTATGGTGGTGCAGCTTGGCCATCAGAGGCTAAATATTACAACAATGCCACAGTTAACATAAGAATAACAATCAACTTTTAGTTTCATACATGTTGACACAATGCGCATGTTGTTGACCTTGCTATGTTGTGTTTATGATTTTCACAGCCCTCAGTGCTCTGGCATGACACAATTCGATGTATGCAATGGCAAAAACAAAAGTAGGCCTATAGCTGGTGGATGTTGGAAGACACAACAAGCTCTCTCTGTGTGTGTGTGTGTGTGTGGGGGGGGGGGGGGGGNNNAAAGGGGAGGACAGGGGGTGAAGCCTGGGTAGTGGTCAAAATGACCTAGTGAGGGAACTAGATGGCAGTCTGTCTATACAAGGAAGCTTAGTTGTGACCCATTTAAAAGCCGGGAAAAATACGCAATAAACAGAAACATTCCTCCAAAACACTTTTGTAGTTTAGAGTAAATATTTTAGGCTCCAGCAAAGGCTAAATATTAGTTCCCTTATCGGCATTTGTCAGTTTCTAATAATAAACTTTATCATTATCTTATCTCAGTGACATCATCTGTAATTTAGGCCAGTGAGATATCCTCTTCCTTCTGCTCCCCTCCCCCCTTCCTTTTAAAAAAACAAAAAACAAAAACGTGTACTTTGAAATGAAGTACGTTATCTCTTATCTACTCTCTTAGAATTCTAAATATTTACATTAGCCTGCATGTGATGTTTCATCATGCTAAACCAAATGACTTCAGACCCATTACACAAAGCGTATTTCACTGTCATAAACACACACACTATGACCTCATGAACTTAAAATTTTACCGTTCGTGAAGTGCTCAAATTCATAAGTAAAGTTTGCTTTACAAAAGTAAGGGACTCAGGGTAATGTTGTCACTACAACTAGAACTACAGCTGGGCATAGATTACTCAAGTTCTCCAGGGCCACCATATCTTGATCGCGTTTCCAGATTTTGAGGAATATCAACGTGAAGCACTGGTAAAGGGAAATAAAGGTTTGTTCAATGGCACCATGATTTTGACTTTCTTTTCTCTGAACTTTGAGAAATTTATGCCTGGCTGTATGTGGATTTTCTTCAAGTATTTTACAAGCTAGAGCATCATAAAGCCTTTTGGAAAATGGCCTGCTGCCGCTGAGAATTAATGTCTCTCTCTCTTTTTCTTCTGGTTTTCTCCAATGAAACAATAAAATAAGCAAAGTGTCTCTAGCCCCGTGAGAGAGTTCTCCCAAGCTAAGAATCCTTTCATCTCACTCCGTCCCTCCTCTTTCCCAATCTGAGAACCCTTGTACTTCTCCTCTCTCCAATAATAATGTTAAGTTAGCCTAGTAGTAGTGGTCCTTTTGGCCTCCAAGATATACCTACAATATGTACACACACAATGATTCAGCCATCACACCATACCATAGGTGGAGTGACCAGCGAGACAACATCGCAGTCACACACATGAGACGTCAGTCATTCCTAAAGCTAGAGGTGAAGAGAAAGATGACCAACTCTTAAGGCGACCCGGCTGATTGCAAAATGTTTAATGGCACACTGGAATATACAGTTTTTCAGGGTTTAATACTCGACCATCTGACACATTCAGATATACGAGGACAAGTCCGTTTTATCTCTGTTCTGCTTCACTTTTGTTGTATTTCTGAGAGTTTTATTGATTTATTGTATAACAGCAAATGAATTGCTTTGATAACTGCAGACTATGGGGACAAAGTACCTCTCAAGTATGACATTTCGAAACTTAAAAAAAAACAAAAAACAACAACCGCATCCCTTTATCGCATCTCTGCTTAATCGCTAATACTTACAAGCTACAATCAAGCTGCGAATAAACGGAAGTTGTTGAGCCCTATCGAGATTATCTGCGTAGGTCAGGGATCTCTCACCTGACATCCTGTCCAACCAAAAGTAGGCCACGGCAGCCATCAACTAGCCAGCTGCTGTACTTTACTAAACCTACACCATCTGACCTGGATTGAGCGGACAGACCATCACCACCACCACACCATCTCTGCTATCACCTTCTCAAGGGCACATCGCGGATAATAACAGGGCGGTAAGTTTACGTACAGGGACATGTACGTCCAAACATCTGACTGGCCCAACACAACAACAGTCCGATCTGAATCATTGCACTACAGAGACCACGGTGTAAGAGGTCAAAATATTGTGAAAACTTCCCTGACCGGGAGGTTCACAGCTTCCTAAACATTAGAAAACTAAATGTCAGTGGCCAAAAATATCATTCCCTCAACGATAGAACTTCCGAGTTGTTTTGAATTCTACAGCAATACGTTCAAATTAAGTTTGACTAAAAAAAGTTCGTAGGAACTAGGGCACTGGAGTAGTAACAGTAATGGGCAGGTTCTCCTAGTGCATCAGGAGAGGTGGACATCTTCTAACATCTTCACCTTTGACATCTAGCAACATAATCTGGCAGTGAATTTGTTTTTGTACGATCGGGCAAACGGAACATAAACAATCCATGCTTTCATTTCTATTATTTAAGTTTGATTGTCAAAACTCCAAATGATAATAATAATGCATTTATGAAAGGCCTGGGATACAATTGTGATATGTTCAGTGGTGCTGTGAGAAGTAACACATTTTCTAATACATGTACTTCATTAACCCAGTCCTCAAGTCACATACAACAGATACAAATTACAGGCCCCAGGCAAAATATTCAGCTCTTTGTTACCATGTTTCCTTTATATATTCACCGACCCCTTAGTTTCAGTAATTAAAAGGTGTTCTTCATATTCCATCAATTTATTTCAGGAGTGTTCCATATAATAAAAAGTGCTCAACCGTAAATGAAATGACAACAGGGCAACACAAAATGTTGACATACCATCTAAAAGATGAGCAAAAAAAAAAAAAAAA
>JAWQUT010000063.1:212755-244194 GCA_033807755.1 Ellobium chinense
AGCCTTCAGTTTACGGGGCTGAAGAGAAGATAGTCAAAGCCTTGTAAATTTGGAAAGTGAGATAATAAGCCATTAAATAAACAGAAAATGGGGCTTTTATTTATCTCTGAGGGAAATTGGTTTACAATGCCATATTACATTATAATGTTACACATCTCATTCATTTATCAGGCGAGGTGGGGAGGGTTGTTAGTTTTTAGAGGGGGGCTGGGTTATAAGAAATAATGGCAGTTATAAGAATACATACATGTGTCTGATCTAATGGAATGGAATATTGTGGAAGTTGTAACTGAAACTTTTAATATTAGATGGAGAGAGTGACTGAGTGAGAGAGAACGAAAGAGAGTGTAAGATAGGGAGGGAGAAACTTAGTGAGATAGTGAGACAGAGAGAGAGTGAGACAGAAAGAGAAATAGACAGAGATTCCAGTTAATATGTAAGTGACAGCTATGCGCATGATCTTTTTTTTTTATTCATTCTCTCTGAACTGTTGTGAGATTCTATTGTCAGTGGTTGGCTTTGGCTTAAATAAACGTACGTAATAGAAATGGAAAGAGAGAGAGAGAGAGAGAGAGAGAGAGAGAGAGAGAGAGAGAGAGAGAGANGAGAGAGAGAGAGAGAAAGAGAGAGAGAGAGAGAGAGAGAGAGAAGAGAGGAGAGGAGAGAGATAATGCCTTAACTGTTCGTACCTTTCTCGCTGAACCCAGTCACACTTCTGTGTATCTGAGTAAGGCCTGTCTATGCACCAGGTAAATCACAGCTAGATTGGACAGCCATACAATATCGCTAGATTCAAGTTCAAGGCGAATCAAGTGTAAAGTAAAAAAAATCAAAAAGAAATCAACAACATCAGATCCACTTAACTTGCATTCATGGAAGTCAAACAAATATTTACGTGTAGTAATTTCGTAAAATTCATTCAGAGTAATTTAATCGGTCAGATTAAGTCACGATTCCAATCAGGATTACGTTTTATTGAAAACTTATAGACATACATATCGAGTAAACAAAGTTTATAAAAAGTTTCTTTTCTTTTAATCTCTTCACTTTTTTTTTCTTTGGTTGAACTAGCCACTCATCCTTTTTTCTTTCGCCGATTGATGTCGAGGGTCTAATTTTGTCAGTATTTTAAAACAAAAGATCTACAGATTAAATTAGGGTGCCTTCTTGTTTTCTTTACGACTGTGATATTTCGGAAGTAAAATTTACGAATATGAATAATGATATAACGGCAGATGTCGCTCGCCAGTCTAGGCGACATTTTCGGAGCTTGTCGACCCTGAGGTCAAACCCCTTGACAGGATACCAAAGTCCAGAGACAATCTTTCAAGGACCCCCTATGACACACTCGTGGCGAACAGTGTCCTTAAATGCCCCATGAGGGGGCGGGGGAGGCGTGGAGTATGGTAGTGTTATCCAGTTCTGGTGTACTCGCTTCTTGCAATCCGTTTCCGAATATTATATTGATTTGTCGTTTTTCGCCAAGTTGTTACAGTTATATACGGTACAGAAAAGCGACACAAATGAGTGTGACATTTTCAGCAGATGTCAGCTATGTAAGGTTATATTTGAGCGCCCACTGTTATGCACTGATGGTAGAACTTAGAAACAGATTTCGTTGTGTATATACTCAATTGCCCACTGCTCTGCACTGACAGTAGAAACAGATTTCGTTGTGTTTATACTCAATTGCCCACTGTTCTGCACAGAAAGGGTAAAACGAGATTTCTTTGTGTATACTCAATTGCCCACTGTTCTGCACTAACAGTAAAAACAGATTTCTTTATATATACTCAATTGCCCATTGTTCTGCACTAATAGTAGAAACAATTTCTTTGTGTATACTTAACTGTCCACAGTTCTGCACTGACAGTAGAAACAATTTCTTTGTGAACTCAACTGCCCACAGTTCTGCACTGACAGTAGAAACAGATTTCTTTACTCAATTCTGGCCCTGTAAAATGTTTACTTCTTTCGCTCGCCAAAATTAATGCTATGTTTTTAATAATCAGATAACAAAAACACACGATGTGAGCATCGGTTACAAATTCTAAAAAAGCACATACCGAGTTGTCACACTACCCGCCAGTGTTAGGCATCGTATATCATATTATGTGAAGTGAAACATTTACAGGCGAATTATTTCACCAGGGATAAATTATACACCCCGAGAAAACTAAGCCAACACCGATACTATTAATAGGCGCTCAAAGGCATTGCAGATTCGGTGCTCGTTTGTAACATAATTAAAAATTACGGCCACGCTTGATTGTAATCTGTCCTTCTTTTTATCATTTCTGATCCCACAGAATCAAATTATTTTCCATATGGGCTATAACATATAATTATGGATGTGCTGCTTTGGACCAAAACTGAGACATTCCCAGAATATTTCTAACGTCTTTCGACAAAAAGGACTTGTGTTGGTTTTTCCGTCAAAATCTCATTTTTTTAAATTTTATTTTTTTTATGTGCATTTTTATGAGCTACTCCTCAGTTTCCATCTCCCAAAGAAATATTTCTGCAAAACTACGAATGCTTGTGATAAAGTAACAGATGACAGAGACCAGGTTTGTTGCAGTAAAACGTTATAGACTATATACATTCAAACAGAACCACCCATGTTTTCTCAAAAACAGTTTTGGCAGTGATAAGCCCTTTTGTCAGTTGATATTAGATTTGGCTTCATGATCTAGGGGNGGGGGGGGGGGGGGGGGGGTATTTCAGACCAAGTTTTTCAGAAGCCTCATGACTTGAGCCGGATAGACAGATCAGTTAGCCGCAAAGAGCCAAGTCATTTTGCTTTGGCAGCCGTTCAAAATTTATTGCTACAGCATATATGATAAAGTGGTATCAATACCATAAATATCGCTGTTTTTGTTTTCCTGTTTCTTCACACGAAATATAATAGTAGAAATACTGAGATTTCATGTGTGTAATATTGTCGCATTTGCCTACAGGTTTCTGTCGCATATCGCGTATTAAAAGTTGGCAGAGTAGATATGACATCAGACGATATTCAGGATATCGATATTCGAGAAGTTGATATGTAGAGAAAGAAATAATCAAAGAAATGGACGTATCCTGAGTATACGTTTTGTTCGATTCTCGTTGCTTGAGTACCTGACAAAAGTACGCTCCTTTGAATGGCTCAGCAACCATTTTGTTAAACTCTTTCGCCGTATTTCATGACCTCGCCTCCTAGGATCTACACTATATTGATTTCAGATATAGATCTTGTGGTCGTTTTTGTTTTTTTCACAAATAGAGTTTATTGCTGCAGACTATACCTGTTATTGTTTGGTGGAGCCTTCTAGGCTGGTCGTAAAAAACTTGCAGAGTGGCATGAAACGCAATACAACGTAAACTTGACTGAACTTCTGTCGCCTAGATTAATGTCTCGTTTGTAGGTATGTCACGGCGGTTTTTTTTTTTTAATTTTTTGCTGGACACATCAAAGAACTTGAAGCAAGTTGGGCTGGGGATGGGGAAAATGTTGAAGTTTCCAAACAAAAATAGGTCGTATGTTAACCCTAAATGAGAGCTGGCGCCTCGAGTCTATATATATAACCGGAAACGGAAGTCGAAACCTTTGTCTATTCTCCTGGCTGAAGTGATGGCCACACATGGAGACAGTCGACCGGAAACGCGTACAAACACTTCGACCCCTCAGGTTCATGCCAGGTGATACGTGCACAGTATTTATGGTCTGGCATAGTCCACCAAGAGGACGGCGTAGAGTACCTGGCCACATTCTTTCACCCCGTCTGTGTCTTGAAGTGGCCCGCATTGAGTGTGGGTGTGGTCCAGTCTAGTTGCCAGTGTACAAACAGCAGGCAGGCGTTCTGGAGGGTCCTTATGGCCTCGTGTGTCAACAGTGTCGCCCGTTACTTCAGCACAAGTCTTACTTAAGACAATCACCCCCAGCACGCCCTAATACAGGGGTTCTCAGCCTGGGGTGCGCCCACCGTTATGGACACGTCAAGCCATTTTCAAGAGAATAAAATAGCAGTAAAATTGCTAGTGATTGCTTTACCCTGTTCCACTTGACCTTAAAACCAGGTGAATGTTCTTAAAACGAGTAGACATGGTGGCATCGTAGGTTGCGTCAAGGGACCCACCGACCATTCAATGCTGAGAACCTCTGCCTTAGAACAATGACATGGGGATTTCTGCATTTATACATCTGTCTGACTCGTTCGAGAAACACGTTGTCAAAACATTTCGTGAATCATAAGTGACTCAGTGTAATATTTTAGCAAGCTTTAAATTCTGTAACGTTCACTGTTTAGTCGCTAGTCTACTTCAGACTGACGATTCCAGTTTCTATTATTTGCTAAGTCAGAGAACGTGTAATGTGTTCATCTTGAAAGAACTTTCTTTCTTTCTTTCTCTCTTTCTTTCTTTCTTTCTTTTTTTCTTTCTCTCTTTCTTTCTCTCTTTCTTTGCAGGAAAGATGAGCCCTTCCCTACTCCTCCTGTGTTTTGGGGGTTTTTGTGTGTGTGTAGGTGTGACCCCCCAAAAAAACCAACCCTTAAAGCGACCGCTTGACTACCGATAGGTAAATTAGTCACCAAATTCCAAACTTGTGTTTCTGTTTACTTCCCAAAGCCAGGCAACCAGGACTAGGAGAAGGCATTCACGAGACAAAGGCAGTACTATCTGGAGATAATCAATTAGCTTGTCAGTCACTCTATTACTACTCAGTTAGCCTTGAAGTCACCCAAACGCCAGTCAGTCAGTCAGCCAGTCAGCCGGCCAGCCAGCCAGCCAGCCAGCTAGTCAGCCAGTCAGTCACACACACACACACACACACACACACACACACACACACACACACACACACACACACACACACACACACACACACACACACACACACAAGTATATACACACATGCACAGAGTCTGTGTCACCATACGAGACCCAACTGCCTCCTATCATTAATACAATTAAAAGTTGTTTAAAATTGTCGTTGCCTTATCCTACACTTCCTTCTGTTCCTCCTCAATAACTTATCACGCCCTCCTACATAGTGGCAAACTCTATCACTACCTAGCTGAAAACGTGGATCCTCTTTTAGTTGATGCTCACAGCCAAAAAAAAACAAACGGTCATATCTGACTGAACGAATATCACTTTAAGAATTAAAATGCTGATGGCCAATTGGAAACAGTGATATAGCAGCGTATGGACTCTCAGGTCATACTGTGTTAGCCATGCGAGGATATCTGAGGGCCTGGTCTGGTCCATGGAGTTTGGTGTAGAAGGATGAGAAGTACAAACTGGCTAATCTATCTTTACAGTTTTGCAGTGTTTGAGATCTGAAAATTGAATCACTTGAACTATGCTTTTCAATGCAGTAAATTGCAACATAAACTGAGATTCAGAAAAGTCCGGTTATTCCATCTATATTATTGCTCTGCCATTCTTAAGATCTGAAGATTGAATCTCATATAATGAGTAATGTTTTCAAAAAAGTTCAGTTGCCACATTAATTAATATTCAATAAGGTTACCTATTTGTAATAATAATTACAGAGATGTCTCTTTTCCTGTTGACTTTCTTGCTAGGAACAAAAAGCAATTGACCGTTGTTTTTATTCCGGTTGACTTTTCCTAGGAAGAAAAAAGCAGCTTTTCAGGTTTGCTTTTTTTCTCGATTTCATATCTGTTACCCTAGACGGGCAAAGCAAAAGCTATTCCACCTTGGCACTGGCCTTATGTCTCCGCCTTATGGCCTTTATTGTTTACGTTTTGTTTATATCATTTTATCGCTCAGTTTCGCTATTGCCTCTCCGGCTATAATTCATAATAAATGTCCTGGGTTTTTTTTTCTTCTTCAGACTTCAAGTACCGGTATTTCCGTGACGTCATATGCAACACTCTCTCTTTCTCTATCTCGGCACTAAATTCCTACCTGCGGAAGAATATAGCCTTTAACGTTAAGCAAATAGCAATATAATTTACAACATAGGTCGTGAGGTGAAAAATTGGGTGGGGCCGTTTGCCATAATGTGAGGACCGGCATGAGGGGCCCTTCGGAGAAGGATATTGTCTGTTGTTATTTCCATGAAGGCACGTTGACTTTGGTGGTGATAATAATGCTTCTACCCTTCCTTCCCTTTCTAAATCAACAACAACAAGAACAAAAAAACGTGGTATCTTGGCTCGAGTCAACACAGTCTGTTAGCTATGACCTCACGTAAGCGTTGCCCGAAGTGCGTCAATTTACTGTCAAAAGCTTAGAGTCACCTTAACCCTGTGAAGTCATAATTCCGTTATGTTCGGGTTTCCTTCACATGCCGAGAGACCCTCTGGTCTGTACTGAAGTGTTTTATGGTCGACTTCGCTTACTCGCAATTTTTTTTTTGGGGGGGAGGACAGAGAAAAAGCAAGTTGTGATTGGAAGGAGTTCGGATTATTCACCTAAAAAAAATAAAGATTGCACACCTTTCTGTCAACAGAGGCTGTTGCGATTAATCGAAGTTGCGATAAAGCGGTGTTGTGTTAGATTATGCAGTTTCGACCGTCCTCGGTTAATGTTCTTATCTGTCTCCAGCATCTGCTTGAATATCAAGTGGTCGTTAACTCTTAACTCTAGGTGACTATTTACCAGAGTTTGGACGATAATAATTGATTCCCTTGTTTATCTTTATCTTCCGGGTAGTATGAAAGCTTGGCTATCTCTTTCAAATCTACAGTTCAGATTCTTAAAACTAGATCTATGTAGACTACGGACAACGAGTTTAATAACTTTTTTTTGACCTGACCCTCTGAAACCAAATTCTCCACCCAGTCCCACAAATATCGACGGTCTTCGCATATAGTCGGCCAGACTGACTATACGTCATGTATGAACTTGGCCTGTCCTTTGCGAAGATCGACGATATTGTGGGCGTAAGTTCGTGCGATAAATCTGAATTTCGCGCTCAACCAAACCATGTTATTGAGCACAGAAAGTTTGAGCCGGTCACGACATTACTAGATGTAAACAGACTCTTCTTCCCCTAGTGGTCGATATCAAGAAAATCTACTCTGCCTTCTTCCGACTCTTTGTCACAAAAAGAATGAGCCTGTGACAGTATACAATAACGTGTAATTCCAGCCAGAATAAAAATCACATTTCCAATTTCTCAACGCACTAAAATTTGCCTTCTGACACCTTTCTACTTTTAGTCAATTCAATTATGAAAGTATACAATAAGATATTGTTCCAGCCAAATTGAAATCACATTTCCAGTTTCTCAACGCACCAAATTTTGCCCTCTGACACCTTTCTACCTTTAGTCAACTATGAGAGTATACAGTAACGTACAGTTCCAGCCAAATTGAAATCACATTTCCAGTTTCTCAACGCACTAAAATTTGTCCCTTGACACCGTTATCTCTGAGTGCAAGGCACGAAAAGTGGGAAAGAAGAAGGCTTATGTACCATCTTAATTATCGGACCTTTAGGACCTTAAGTCGGAAATATTTTTACAGGCCTGAAACCTATTTGCCCTCTTGTGACCAAGTAACCTGAAAAGTTCGAAAATGTCGAGGTTCTCCAAGTGTCCGTAGGTTCTAACAACGCTGGAAACTGGAATGGCAGTAAACTCTTTGACAAACATCTGGAACCAAAAGTAAGCTGAGCTTTAGAGAATGCGTCAGAACTACTGCACTCTTCTGGAGCAGACATCATAGACTAATTAACTCCTGAATGACATGAGCAATAGTGATTAGTCAAGATATTGGCAGATGTAAGGAAGATCTAGATCTACGGAGCGAAGACAACAGTCTAGCTGACTGAAATGCGAGGTCATGGGCATGCGTCATAGATGGCTAATGACAATGATCGTAGACAGATGATTCTTGAATGCAGATATTTACATTACATACTCCATCCAGAGCAAAGGGGTCGCCATACACAGGTACTGGTCAAGGTTAATAGATAGATAGATAGATAGATAGATAGATAGATAGATAGATAGATAGATAGATAGATAGATAGATAGATAGATAGATAGATAGATAGATAGGTAGGTAGGTAGGTAGGTAGTTAGGTAGGTAGGAAGGAAGGTAGGAAGACAGACAGACAGATAGATAGATAGATAGATAGATAGATAGATAGATAGATAGATAGAAAGATAGATAGATAGATAGATAGATAGATACATACATACATACATACATACATACATACATACATACATACATACATACATACATACATACATACATAGACAGATAGATAACATTTTCCCTCCAGTTATTCAGTCTATATATTTCATGCAGCCAGTCAAAGTGAAACTTATGCCGCTTGACCAGGATCTAAGATATGAGTCTCTGAAGATGATTGGGAGCATTCTATATAGGACGTCTGTCGAATGGAGAAATCAAGAATGAAATCATATGTATACACAAAATTACTGGTTTTATGAGCAAATGGTCAGTAGTCTAACTGTAGATAAATTGTAGTTTTTAAAAGACAAATTAGATTACTTTCATATAGAAATAATGGTCTTCACTCACGATTTTCTCAACAGATTTCCTGAGTAGGGGTGAATATTGCCATTTCACTGACTTGGACCGGAACAATATTTGATCGCAATTTTTTTAGTCACCAACTGGCAGACTGGCATTTAATGTAGTCTAGAGAGAATTTGAGTCTCAGTTTGACTTGCTCCAAGTCTCAGATTTTTGGCTCTTGTATAGCATTTTAAATAGACACATTGAAACTAATATGAAACTTTTTTTTTTTTGTTAAATTCTTAAGGCTATAACCCCAAAACCATTGATTACCCTTGCGATGCTTCAGTTTTATGAACTAACGGCCGTTGTAAACAGTGTTGTTCGTTATCTTTTACACCGTTTTGGACACGTAAAGAGTGGTAGCAATCGAGTAAGACAAATGGTTGCCTTATGGAGGTCATATTATTGGAAATATGAATGTTGTTTTTTTTTCTTTTTTGCTGAAACCCGGCTTACCACGGCAGATGGTTCCGATATACGGGTGGTCCCTAGACCAAGTTCGACCAATTGATGACAAACCGTCGAGATCCACTCTGTCTGATTTCACTGTAAAAAAAAATAAAAACGTATAACGTATATTAAAACTAAAATAAAATATTTCCCTAAATCATATGGCTGGCCCCAAAACCATTGGTTAACTTTACGATGTTTCAGATGAATCAACTGACGGTCGTCTTATATGGTGTTTTTCGTCATGTTTCGAACTATTTTCAACATGTGAAAGAGTGGTTGCATTAAACATATGGTCGTTATATAGAGGTAGGAAATATGAATGGTTGTGCCCTGAAAGGTTTGTGACACCTATTAGAAGGGCAAATCACTGATTGTGTACAACCCAATTAATCCGCTAATATATAAAATCCCCCTTTTTTGGGGCCCTGCCAGCCAGTGTTCGGGTGTAGAAATGTGTAAAATGACCTGTGATCTAAATAAAGCATCCAATTTTAAAGTTTCAGGTACAATTTGAGCCTTCTAAATAAAAAAAATAAAATGTGTAGACCTATGTATTCGCACGCGGTCAAAACCAGCCAAATGAAAAATTGGGGACCAAATCAGAATTTGAGGTGATCTTTTTCAAAAGACATTTGTGAAAAATTTTGGGCGCTGACCCCCCTTTTTCTTCCCGTTAAAAGATCGGGCAGAAAAAGTACTTTAACCTCCATGGATGAAATTTCCCCAAATCACAGTGGTATATTTAGAATAACGCAAAATGTTAATAAGGCCAAATGAAGAAAAAACAATAGGTGTCATGAAACCCGGCTTACCACGGCAAATGGTTCCGATTGACAGGTGGTGCCCAGATCAAGGTCGACTAATTGATGACAAACCGTAGGGATCCACTCTGCCTGAGATTATCGTTAGCTCGCAGACGTTTTGGTGTAATAGACTAAATGGTGTGATTGTGTTAACGTGCGAACTCACCAGCGGCGGTATGCATTAATCCATACGTTAATTAACGTATTGCGTTGATTGCGGTGGACACTGTTAACGTTTTGGGAGTTTCCCGTGGTTACCGCCGTGCGTTAACTAACGTAAGCATTATGTATACGACCACAGCTCCGGATGCAGCTGCCAGCTGGACACAGCAATGGCAAATGGCGATGTGAGTAGATCTCTATTCCCCTTTGTAAGTAGGACGACGTCAAAGTCTTGTTGTGGCGTATTCTACATCCGGTGGGTTGGGCATCATACGGTTTCTATCAATGAGAAAGATAGAACATGAAGTGTACAGTATTACGAAACAAGACCGTAATCGCATAACTCATAAGGTTCACAGGAAATGAAAACAAAAATCCCCATCATGCGCCTCTGTTTATCAGTAAATGAAACGTCTTTGGCAATTTCAGGGATTATAAAAGCGTAGAATGAATGATCCAAATGGAGAGATGGAGAAACTTATGCCCAATGCTAAGGTGCCAAAAGTTGAATTTTGGCATTTGGTGCCTATGGTCTTTTCCTGTAAAACGACTGAATATCCAGGCCACAGCCATGATGTGCCGTTTCCAGAAATTTCACTGTCTTACCTATCTCCTTTATTTCATTTTGTTTAGTGTCATGCATTTGATGAAACATAAACCCATAGTGATAGATATGGTCCTCTCAGTAGTTGACTAAAAAGCAAAACCACCCTCACCCCTTCCTCTCATCCCCTTCACACACACACACACACTCCCCTTTATAATTTTGTTTCAAACGTGTTAGGTACTGTTTGTTTAAGGAGCACATTCTGTTCCTGCAATTTTCTTTGATTTGGCACCAGTGCAGAGGTCCTTGATAAGTCACAGTGGCGGTCCTTGATCTACGGCGTCAGTGGCTTACTGTCAGTCTATTGACGATTGCATTGCAGTAGGCTACACAGGACTGACTTCAAGAAAGCGAAAAGGCTTTCATTTCCTGTCGAATTTTAGTCGAGTATGTTGAACGACAAAGATATTTCTCAATGAAAGGTGGGACGAGCGATCAGCCGTGTCAATATTTTTTTTAATACCCCCTTCCCCTCTTAGGAAATAAAATGATAAAAAAAATCACATGGTGGCATTTGTACAGTGCCTATGTGTGGCTTTATGCTGACGAAATCTTTACAGTGCAGCGCGTAGAGTGCGATTACAGCGGTTCACTCATGACTAGTCCTGCGCACTCTTAAAGTATTCATACCCATTTCCCTTTGCATGCTTTCTTTTACGTTCTATCTCTCTATATTTCCTTCCTCTTTCTGTCTCCGTCTTCTCTTGTCCTTCCATATCTGAATCTTTCTGCCTATCCCCCCTCCCCCCAGGTGTTCATCCTCTCTCTCTCTTACTTCGAACAAACAGTTTGTGTGTGCTGCTCGTACCCGTACTGACGTCATTCACTTACAGAATTAAAGTCTGTCGCAAAAACAGTACATATATATAAACTAATAAACAGAAGGTAAAAATTGCTTATCGTCACACTCACATTTGCCTAGTCAGTTTCTAAGGATTTGAAAAATTTAGCGGTTTCAACCTGTTGTTCAAGGCAAAACAATAAGGCGGATGTGGTTTAGCTCGTAAAATTGAGAAATAATAACGAGTCAAAACTTTACATTTGTTTTAACAGGAAAACGAAGATAAATGGAAGATCACTGTAATGTAAACAACTCAAATCATTTTTTAAAATGAGACTCAGGCCAATGTGGAATGAATGTGGCATTAGGGCGCCATGTCCGCCAGTGCATCTTCTGCACTGCAGTGTATTTTCTGCACTGTACACTGATTTTTGAGTCATTCTTGAACAAAAAACTCACTCAAACTGAACGCCAAAACTGTTTAAAGCAAAGGACGCGGAAGTGGAAGAACTATACTCTTGTATGAGTTAGAAAACACGGAAAATATGGACTGGAACAGCATATTTTCTAGGGCTATGTAGCAATTCAGATTTTCTCGGAGGTCGGTGGCTACGACTACTACGAGACTACGAGTATTCTCGTAAGCTGTCAGAAATGAGTTTTACAAAAAAGACTCAGGCGAATGTGGAATGAGTGTGACACATGTGCCAGTATGAGTCCATGGTTGTGAGGGCATCACCATTGTAAACAAGTGTGCACTCTTGCGCTGTTAGTGAATATATACATTCTCTTTGACGTCTCCCAGGCCAATAAGATTTACTGATTCTGGCACAAAAGCCAAAAAGACATAGATTTGCACAAGCAGCGAAGCGCAATGCTGAGGATTTAAAAAGGCATTCACTAGAACACAATAACATGTTTATAGCACCCCGGGACCAAACTGTATTTCAGGCAGCAAATGGAAATCACTGAGATACGTAAGAGATCGAAAATAAGCGACGACTAGTCATCGTAACTGCGGATCATATCGGTGGTTAGGAATAAAATCACAGCCCGAGCATTATGCTACAGTATGCGCAACTAAAGACAAATTTGCGCCCCTTTGCCTTTATCGGTATGGTGCCATTGTAGGCCCAGTACAGGAATGGCTAACGTAAACGGCACGTTCTCCAGTGCACTTATAACCTTGATAAAGAACAAGCGAAGTGGAAGTGATCTTTCAGCTCTTTCACCATCTTTGCTGTACAAAACGGCGATTTCTAGCTGGACAGGCCATCTAGATCATGTAACGCTATTGCTATGGCATTACAAAGCACTACAAATAGCGTGTTTAGGTCTCAATTGAAATTAAGTTAGCTGAGCAGACAATGTCATTTGACTAATTCGGCTGTTTCCACCTTCTGACTTGTATGTTGACTGTCTTAATCCACAATCTTCTGCTCCTCTCTATCAGTATTCCTACGGCTTTCCTTCTCTCGTTCTCACAATCGATATAGAAAGAAACCTAACGCATTTACCGTCCCACTGTCTGCATATATGATCTTTGAGCACCCAATACAGCGCAGCAGTCGGCATTTTGCAATTTACCATACTCAGTAAGTCGCGTCAAAACAAATTTCTGACTTTTGTTGTCAATCTCTTCTTTGGGGTGGGAGGGGGCGCATAAAAAAAGTTGGCCCCGAAAAATTGTTATTGCCCTTGTCGTGGTGTTCGTAAATCTCTACTTCCGGTCGTCTCTAGGAAATTAACAATGGCTTTACCCTTTCCGATCGGGCTTCTGAAATCGACGAAAGTGGCAGAGGTCGAAGTGATTCTGTTTAAATTTTCTGGGAAAGGGGGCGGTCAGTGCATGGTAATAGAAAAAAAAATCACTAGAGAGTGGTGGCCACAATTAGTTCTTAAGAGATCTGCCGCATTCATGACCACGAAATCCTTAACAAATAGTAGAATAGACATGGTTTATTTGAACACATGCCGTTATCATTTAAGTTTCAAAATGTCTTTATGGTCCAGCGCTTTTTTTTTTTCAATGCAGTCTTATAATTTTCAAGAACATTGGGTTTCCCTCTGGATTTAACTGCCAAGCCTTTAACGATTGCTAAAACTCTTTATTATTTTGCGATTACTGCTTTGCTGACCATGTATTCTAAAAGACAGAGGAACCGCTGCAAGCTATAAGCCTATGAAATAGGATTTACTTGTACGTTTAGTAAGTAAGTGACGTTTCGGTTCATCTGAGAACTGTTTGTAACTTTGAGTAAGGACGAAAACCTATATGTACGTCATATATAGCAAAGAGGTTAAGCAGCATAACAGTGACACGGCAAATCAACGGCGTATCAGCATCACGTGGGGACATATACTGACGGATGGTATGTTGCGGATTAACGCATGTGTGTGTCATGCAGTACGATGGTGGCTGTTTGTGAGGCTAGGCTTGGACCTCCACCTGACCACTGCAGAGTGACCCAAGGGGTTTTCGGACTCAGAGCGTCACAACTATGGATGGCAATCTACACGGAGTTCACACTGCCAGCCAATGATGACGCGTCTGTAAAAGTGCTCATAAAATATTCCGTAATTCTTCGGGGGTGATAAACATCGTGTTCAACTTCATTTTAGACTCAGTTTTCTGCTATTGCACTTTTCCTTTCACGATATCAGGAAATATGAGTCCTTTTATTTGGATCAAAGTACAGGACATGACTTTGCGCATTGTATGAATTCGCGGGAATGCACGGGGAGGGCTCAGAAAAATCGGAAAGATCCGAAAAAATTATGTTCATTACTTAACAACGTAAGTTTGCAATAACAATAACAATAACTTTATTAAGCTCATGTTAACGGGTGACTTTTCTCAGGCAAATTCCCCTTCGTTTTTTTGTTTATGATGCCTTTGAGGTTATGTGGAGGGCCCATACTTAGCGCCCGTATTTTAAACTTGTATACTCTCAGACAGAAAGAGTGTCTCTTTCAAGAGCACTTAGCTTAATTATGCATGCGTTCCGTAACTCCTGTTTATCACGTGCTGATGTGACTAAATTTCCATAATTTTATTAGCCTGGACACAGTAAAATGCTTTATAACCTATAAAATAGGACGCACGCGTACGTTTGATAAGTATGGTTCGTTTTAAGGAAAAGGGGAAGCTTTTTTTTTGGCAATAGAGACTTTATTTTTTTGGCGGATTTTTTCTTGAATTTTGCATAAGAGTTGACATTAAGTAATCTTAACAGAATTAAAAAATTGGGTGCTGACCGATATGGGGAGTAGGTCATTTAGTGAATATCTAACGCTCATTCCCTCTAACTGAAAGTATAGAGGTTTTACAGCGTAGCATAAGAGGATTACACTTCTTTACCATAAAACTGTTAAAACTCCAGATGCTTTAAAGAAAAAAAAAGCTTGAAACTACGAATCGCCCTGAAAAACTTATGTGAGGAGAGACTACTTGTTAAATTTCGGCAAAATTTCGTAATAATCGATAGATAACAATGAAGTTATTCCGAAAAACCGCTTTTCCCCGTGAAACGAACTATACATCGGTACACAATTTCAAGACGTTTCGGTACTACATGAGCCCGTTTGTAGAGTAAGGATGAGAGAACCATTATAATCAAGAAAATATTATCATAGAACATCCCAGTGGTATTGGACATCCTTAGGATATTAAGACGTGTTCTTTCTAGTGTTGTATAAGCACTCCTTGCCTATATAGGGTGGAGGCAATTCTGATATTTAAGAGTGAAAACTCAAAAGAACTTCCTGACAGGAATCAATGCCATGAAATTACTCTTTATAGATCTTTACCCTTAGGCTTTAATTCTTGCTCCTCATTGAGCTCAATATAATCATTATGAGCACTGTGATTTTTATTTTCATCACCATAAACCATTGATCATAATCATCATCATCACTACTGAGAAAAATCACCACTACTTGTTAATTATTGCTATTGTTTCAACATTGTTCTAGCCTGTTGTTGTACACGGATTAAAAATAAAGGTTAAAGAAAAAGAGTAAGGATGAGGACATATTATTATGTGCGTCGTATATAGCGAGGGGTCAAGCAACAAAACACTTAGGCCGAAACACTTTGTTCTTTTGAAGATCTTCTGTTGCCTCGCTGTCCGAGTAATAGAGTTTCCTTTTTTTTTTTATGTACGAGGGGTCAAGCAACAGAACACTTGTAGGGTTCACCACGTTAGTATGGCAAAGGCCAAAGCACTTGTGTCCGGCAAAATAGCATGGCAACCAGGTCGCTACCCCTTGACGTCATTCTATCGTCCTGCTATTTGTAATCCAGACACCTCCCTGTTTGTTGTGATTCTTCTGCATGGCAACCAAAACACCGTCTGGGGGATGTACGGCCATCAGCAGGAGGCCAAGCGGGGGGATGTTTAGACGTCAGTAGAGAGCTGTTTGGTGGTCGTATGGGCAAGCCTGGGGGCCATATGTGGGATAGGGAGCACATTTACGCAGTCATGTGCGACGTCAATACTGACCCACCAGCTGTCGGGCTATTCACGGCACGTTCCGTTGGGTGTTTTGATCGTGCTGTGTAGAAAGACTTATTTACAGATCTGGAGTAGACAAAGACGGAATCATCAATATTGTTTATCCTGCAGTGACGATACATCTACCGACGTCTTGTTCTCTGTCGTTGTTAATATCAAGACGCTGCTAATATTTTACTTGATTATCAAAATACACGATACTAGAGATACCTTATTTTGCTCAAACATAATGAGCATTCAAATTAATTTCAGTGCAAAATAAGGTACCAATATCATCATATCATATACTGACAGATGTGAAATACAAGACATAAAAGTATTAGATATGCAAGGTTATGAGGGCGCTACAATCCCTAACAGTTAAGTAGATATACCAAGACTCTAGATCTCCTGAAAGAACACATCATAGAATCTGAAATACTCTTCCATTATAAAAAGGGCAAATCAACACAAAACCACCCTTCTCAATAAGGATATTTCACATATTTCTTCCTCGACAGTTTTTGTCGTTCATCGAATCTTCACGCGTGCACCCAACATGAAGGTGTGCGCATGCCCAACAATCTCGTTTTGGTCCGGAATACGGAATATGGTGAAGTAGAACAAGTTATGTACCTCTCCATAATAATAAATAGTGATTTACCGATTCCTTCCAGCTTTGAAATTATCAAAACATTAGTTTATGATTCACAAAGTAAATTCATGGGCAAGCACAAACTCTACATTGTAAACTAAAAATGTGTTCACAGTAAGTTCTTAAATTCCTAACGCTTTTTGGTCGCCGTCGAGCAAGAGTGGACCATTCCACATTTTTGCGATTTTGGCGGTAAAGGGTTCTATAAATAGATATTGACTCAGTCTTGCTAAAACTATCGGGTAAAATCGCTATTTTTGGCCTGTGGGGACCTCTAACACAAACTTTTCTCTTTTGCAGGTCTTTATAACTCAAGTAACATAAACTTCATCCCTGAATTTCTCAAAACACAGCAAATGTGGGATGATTCACTCTGGCTCTATAGCGACCATTAATATAATACAGTATAGAAGAAAAAAGCCAGGAGTATGGAAGTAGCTGTGCGTGATTACAAAAAAGACGATTGCTTACTTACTTGACTTTCCTCATTATTGCCTAGATTATGGATGACTTTACTGTGGCAGTCGCCATTGCCCAGTGAGATTTATAAAGGCAATACGGTCTTCTGTTGGCTGAAACGTTTACAAACCTGTTGCAAATTAGCCAAGTCGACTGTAATTCCAGAAGAAACAATAACGACATATTATTACTTGACGATTCTAAGTATACTGGATAAAATGTAGAGTTTGCAGGTTTACCGGCGTGTTTTCCAGATGAAACCCATGTATGAATACATGAGAAGCAGATCGATCTAACCCACACAGATTCACTTTCGAGAAACTCGCATTTAAAGTTCTGTGCGCTTCAGAATCTTCAGGAATTGTGAATTAGGCCCGGCCTGCTTCTCAGATATCTATTTGTCGTAGAGCTTCCATTGTAAAAAATATCGATGGACGATGTCCCCCACCAGCCCACCCCAGTCCGCATGCAAAAAAAATCTTAATTTTAAAAAAAAAATTTGTGGGTTAGACCGGTCTGCTTCTCGTGTATCCATATTATTGTGTATGTGTGTGTCTAAAGGGAGCCTATATTTTACGTATAAGCGAACTTCACATAATCCTTGCTCATCTTCTTCATCTTCTTCTCCTTCATCTTCTGCGCCCAGCCTCCAGTGCTCCATTCACAGCGTTAGGAATGTTACTTCCAGGAAGTCCTACATCCACTACAGCTTTAATGGCACTCCAACGTTTCGTGATAAATTGTGCTCCGGCAGACCATGTTACTTTTCTAAGCTGTGCGTACGCTGGGCGTGTTTGTGAGATGTGTCCAGAGGTTTGATGAGCTATACTACAACGGCAATTGTGAAGCCTGTAGTCCAGCTCTTCTCAAATACATATTATCCTGAATGTATGTGCTTTCGTCTGTCTTCTAGATGATGTAGCTGGACAGTCAGTGGGCTTGCCAGCCATGCACTAGGAACAATGACGCCATTGTGGTCACTGCGGAGTTGGGATCCCTGGCTGCTGGTTTCATATGGGTGAGTACGCACAACATACCCGAGCGTCCTCACACACACAAACTCACATACACATACACCATTTCCACTCCTTTTTCACGTGCAGTCTTTCAAACAAAGTCCAACAACTTTAAGTTTTTTTTGTTTGTGGGTGGGGAAAAGGGGGCATGGGGCATTATGTGAACGGATGGAATGGGAAGAAAAGTTTGTTAGCATGCGTAAAATGCCTGTTTCTCCTTAAATGCACCACTGAGAAACTTCAGTGCAAAAAAACGACGTTTGCCGCTTTTATGGAAACCACAAACCACATTGTACTCACACAACATGAGGATATCTGCAGAAACGTGGAGTCAAAGATTTGGCATGTAATATGATTGATATCCAATGATTCTTCCATTACACAGGTGTATTCTTAGAGAGGAGATGGTACTATGCCTGCAGGTTGGTTCCAAAGCCATTTAAACTCATACAAAATTAATTATCAGTGACCCATCAGGGCATCTCAACAACAACAAAAAAAAAAAAGGTGTACTCTTTAGAAAATAGTTTATTTCGAAAACACTAATCCACAAGTGCTCGCGCGATCCATAGATGGCGGATGGAAGATCAGGCCAGACTCATTTTCATTGGCTGTCAAAGATTTCTCCGTATTTTTCCCCAATGCACCTGTGGCTGTGTGGATAATCCACACGTTAGTTAACGCAATGCAGTAACCACCGGAAAGTCCCAAAGTTCACCGTGGTTAACACAATGCGTTAATTAACGTACGGATTATGGATACGGCTACTAGTGTGATGAGAGTGTGGAAAGGTCAGTGCCAGGTATGCAACGAGTCTTGAAAGCTCAGGATGCAAAGTTTGTTTACAGGCTGGGACGACTTCAATCACATGAAACTAAATTAATCTGTAAGTCATGCCACACACTATCTCAGAACATTGAGGGCATTATTCTTTGCTACCATGACCTTTTAGCGGAATCATCACAGAAAATTGAAATCAGAGCTGGGCTGTAATCGATATATTAGATCATATAAAACTGCGATTACTCATCATCTAAGTATTGTCGATACTAGATAGTAAAAGTTTAGGGTTACGATTAATTAGAGGTACCCAACATGGGATGTTGAAAATCTTTGTGCCCAAGAAAAAAAAATACTATAATATATGCGATGCATTAATTTTGTTCCTAAAGAATTGTTCTGTTATTTTGACTCGTTAACAAATTAGCAAAGGAGATGCTTCTGAATGGACACTATCAGTATCGATTAGCGAATACTATTAACGAGTATCGACTCACGGATCCGCTGTCGACGAATGCTTGGTAAGGTTATTATTTAAAAGCCATCTTTGATGATACGTTTCGTCCATTAGCTCTGTTACTTATTTTTTTGTTTTTTTAAGACAGCTGGCAAGCTGAGCAGCTCATCAACACCTTTTGTCTAAACAGATAATTAGATTCACGTCTTTTTTATGATGAGTAGTGACACTGGACCACCTGCTGGACAATGAACGAGTTTGACGTTTTCGTGCAACACTCCCATAACAGACATTTTGCAAAATGTTTCCACGCAAAACTAACATGGTCTTTATCTGGTATTACAAAACGTTCGAAATTCGATTTTGAACTAAATGCCAGTTACGGGAGTGTAGCACCAAGACCTCAGTTGTATATATAGGGTGCTTCAGAACGCTGTTCGCTGAAACGAAGTCTCCCAAGCGATCTAATTTTAGTCGCGCCGTCCGAACTGGCGGCTGACTGTTACCTTCATTCATGGGTGAAAGGTCAGATTCGTGCTGCCTTCGATGTTGACTGTTACTTCTACTAGTATTACTGATTAGGCTGCTAGGCGTAACCTAGAAGTTCAACAAATGCCTCGGAACAAGCATTGTGCTTAGAGTACTTGCTACTTGAACATAGGAAATAACATTGTCAAGATCTGGAGAGAGTATTTTTTTTCTCCTTTTTTCGAAACTTTAGAAATTTCCAAATACCACTATTTTAAGACCATGCAGTCAAGAACTTTTTGGTAATGGTGCTACGCACTCAAGAACTGTTTGGTACTGGTGCTAAAATCAGCAGAATTTTATAGAATTCCTGCTAACCAAAAAAAAAAAAGTCTATGATTGATGGTTGCAGCAGCTCGTAGTTATTCTGTGCAACGCAGCGCAATATCCGTGAACGAGCAAATGAGTTGGGGAAAACTTCAATAGTTATGTCGGATGTTCTTGCCTAATCTAGACTGTAGACATAGAGAATTAGAATGATAATGAGTCCGTGCACGTGAAATTCAGTCTTAATACTAAGGTAAGTTACACTTATTAAATGAATCAACACTTAATATCGAGGTTCCTCTACATGTACACATAAGGAGATAAATCAACCTTTATTAACTCTCAAGAGAATATGTTTTATAATGTCTGTTAGTATCAGTATTACCTATTAATCAGCTGCACGTGGGAGAGGAGGAAGAGGAAGTCAAGATGTTAAGTTATTATATCAATAGGTATACCTCTTTACTAGGTATGAAATTATATGCGCGAATTCTTAAGTCCTTGATCAGTATAACATGTACTTTTTTCATGCACCAAGGGGCATTTGATACAAGAACTTTATTTAATGAAATGATAATTACAATTTTTTTAATAACAAGTTAGATCTGATCATGGATTCCGGCTTCTAATGTTAAGATTACACAGATCTTTCCCTCTTCCCCGAGTGAAGAAACAGGCATAGTGATAAAGATCTATGGATTACATTGATTTCGTGGGAATACCCAACAGAAGAACAGTTTGATGAAGTAGATTTTGGTCATTTAAACAATTTTACCGCCAGGAACGTCATTTTCTCCATGATCCACATAGAGCTGATCACTAGCCTCGGCCAGTGTTATGCACGGATATGCACTTTGACCCCCCAGCCTCGCCAGGTGCCCTCCGACTGATGACGTAGGCGGTTATCGGACTTACAGCGATCCGAGGTTCACGCGGAAGATCTGAAGAACCCTATATGTACATGTGGTTCATCTCAGGTGCGACAAACCATCAGTGTAAAAGAAGTTTGCATGACGCACGTGTCTCTATGCTACGCTTACGTCATCGCCGGTCAGTAACTTCCTTAGTAAATTATAGTAGGCTCCCAACATGAGCTTCCGACCTTGTATGATCACATAAAATGATGTCCAGATGCCAATAAGTCCTCATTGTTCTACTAGTTTAGATACTAACGACTCTACATCAGACTGCTTCATTCACCTACGTGGTTTAAGTGTGATTTCTTTTCGCAAAGAATAACAATAATGTATTTAGAGGTTCACTTGTGGAACCTGATGTAGATTTGATAGCGTAATTCCGATAATTAAGAGCAGACAATACTAATATGGAGTGCATCACGTGCGGAATTTTCAGATAAAGTTTCTCCTGGTCAGAGACGTAGTAGTGGTTCGTTGACTTAGACTTTTCTTGGTGACTGATGGAAATTCTTCTGATTTCATCTGATACATTTTTTAAAAAAAAATAATTAATATCTACATGACATTGGGGTGATTGCACCCGTTCGTTTGAAGTAGCAAAGCTAGGAAACACAAAGACATGGTTTCTATTCTATGATGAGAGACAGAGAAGTGATACTATATGGCACATTCTGGTGTTAATCAATCGTGCCACGTTGCTCTAACGTGTTTCGTCTGATTTGTTGGTAAACAAGTGCCGACGGCGACCATATTGTGAAGTCTGAGTGTTTGAAACACTTCCGGAAGTAGTAGAGAGAACTGGGAGGATCGCCATATTTGACCATGCCCACCTACCCTTTCAACTTCCGGGCAACGGTTGGTTTGCATGCACACGCTACAAATTTTCTTTAGATCTGGCTCCCTTCACTCTTGATATGCAGCCAGCTCTATGTTATTTTGAACTCAGATTCTCCTTTACCTTGATGGACAGCTCTAACCGTCATCTTTGAGCACCAGCTGCTGTCACTGTTATTTCTCCACTGTTCCCTTTCACCTCTGACCTTCCCCTTTTAGACCCCCAGCAAAGACGTAGATGGGTTATCAGATTTAAAGTGCTAAGAGTTTCGGGAGCGAAATCTAGAGAAGCCTGTTTAACTTGATTTATGTAACATGATCAGAAACGGAGCAGAGTGACTGTGTGGCTTGTGGGTCGTTCTCACTGTCCACAGACCTCGGTTTACATGAGTACATGGCTTTACAGCTTTTGTTAAAAAGATAGGTTCATTTGTAAAGTACAGTATATTCTTACTTATTGTATTTATTGTTGGAGGTGTGAATGGGATAATAACAGTCAATTTTTTTTTTGCAACACGTGGTACCTACAAAATGGATAGAGAAGCATTTTTGTTTGTTTTGTATAGTTTGCTTCGGCGGGGCGGAAAGGTTGTCATTTTGTAATATATGTATAGATATATCTATATATCTATGTGTATATATCGCCATTTTCTGTTCATTTCGGGGGGGCGCGGTAGAAAGAGAAGTGTGTGTGTGTGTGTGTGTGTGTGTGTGTGTGTGTGTGTGTGTGTGTGTGTGTCTGTCTGTCTGTGTGTGTCTGTGTGTGTCTGCGTGTGTAAGCGAGAGAGAGAGAGAGAGAGAGAGAGAGAGAGAGAGAGAGAGAGAGAGAGAGNAGAGAGAGAGAGAGAGAGAGAGAGAGAGAGATTTCACCGTAAGCACAATTACCACGATAAATCCATGAGAGTTCATTTTTTTTTTTCAGAGTAATCAGCTACTTTTTCCGCCACGATAAGTACTGTAGAGTTAGCCTCTATCTTTCTTGCATTTGAAATAAAGTTCTGTGCACAATATAATAACGTGGTACAGACTCCAATTTATTTCTAACTTATTACAGTTANGAGAGAGAGAGAGAAGATTTCACCGTAAGCACAATTACCACGATAAATCCATGAGAGTCCATTTTTTTTTTCAGAGTAATCAGCTACTTTTTCCGCCACGATAAGTACTGTAGAGTTAGCCTCTATCTTTCTTGCATTTGAAATAAGGTTCTATGCACAATATAATAACGTGGTACAGACTCCAATTTATTTCTAACTTATTACAGTTAGACCTTATACATAATTATTGTCGGAAATCTCGGATACTCGTTCACATCTGCCATGTTACAACAAAAAGGCGTATGATCACCTTGCTAAATCACGATTATATGGCGTTTTGTCGTTACACGACAGATCTTAGATTTGTCTTGTCAACTTTAAACATGTCTCTGGATCTTCAGAATTTCAAAAACCTCCTATGTATCCTCCCCAGGAATCTCGGGGTGACACTGGTCAAGATTCAACAAACGCAATCGATGAATTTGTAAACCACAGGTCTGTCGCGGCAACAACTACAGCAACAACGACATCATCATCATCATCATTATCATCAGAAGCAACAGCAGCAGCAACTTTTGACGCGACAGTGTCTACACCATCGCCAGCATCATCATCACCAGCTCCACAAGAACGTGACGACGCGAATTTTCATGTGACGCCAACTCCCAAGTGGAGATATCAGGAACACCCGGGTCACTGTAACGGTAAGGATTAGTAAAAAAAAAAACAGTTTAGCGGGGCAGTGGCCAGTCCATCTGATGGCTAGGACAACCAGAGGCGGCTCCCAAAGCTGCCCGTGCAATCTCCCCCTCATTTATCAGCATTGATCCTAAGCTAAGCTCAAAGCTCAGTCACAGATCAGTCCAAACTTATACAATGATAATTTCTTTATTGCTGTTAGAACAACTAATGCCCACAACATGGTATTGCTTAGTCTGTGTATGTATGGAAATTAATTATAACATTATTATCTTTATTTTCTGAAGTAAATTTTACCCTCACCGCATGCGTCGTACATTATGACGAACCGTCAGTAGGGAAAATCAACAAATAATAAATTGTTTCACATTGACTGACAGCCTTAAGGCAGGGGGACAACAATGAGCATTTGTAGGTCTTCACTACCCCGGGGCTGTTGCCGAGAGGTAGAACACTTGTCTTTTGATATAAAAAGGTCCTGGGTTCGAATCCTGTCGGTGCCAGGTCTCTTCTTGTGTTTAAAAGGCACCTTCCTGTCGACGGCTCAACGAAAATTCGAGCTTTGGCTCTGAGCTACATTTGCTTGGTCCTTGCAATTTGATAAAATGGAGAGCCACACCCTTTCCATAGCTAGGATCAGTCCCTAAACAAGCCAAGATGGGACTGCAACTAATGCGGAAGAGACAGGAAACAATGCACTGACTTGTGAGTGGAATTTACTATAATTTTATCTTTGCCTCACTCATTAGCCTACAGACCACCATTCGTTCTTGTCACATCCACCCCCGACACAAGGCCGTTGATAAGATGTTCCACAAACAATTTTGAAACCTTAGATAGTTACCATCATTTACCGAGATTTTTTTTCTTCGGCGATCCAAAAGAGGTCACATTTCTAACAAATCTCTAGATATATAGTAAACTGATGTGTACTAACCAAAAATATACCCCATACCTAAAGCCAACCCGAGGCTCACTCGGTATTTGGTTCCAGAGCGTGACAAGCAGAATTTGGAATTTTTCAGTGCGCGGAGTTTGATATCGTGCGGCCGTACTGGGCGTCTCTTAAAGCGTGATAAGATAAGTGTTTGCGCATGTAAGCCTAAACTTTAGCGGGTCTCTCCCAGAATCTGTTTTTCGAAAACGGGATTAAGTTAAATGCTTTGATTGACGGTTAAGTTGTTTTCTTTGAAATTTTATACAGGATAGGCATGCAGACTTTACTGACGTTCATTTTGGAGCTTTACTGTTTCTACTGACATCTGCATACGTATAGGGCTTAGACGTGTAAGTCAAAAAAAAATTACGATGGATTACGCCCTATACGTATGCAGATGTCAAAAGAAACAGCAAAACTTCAAAATGAGCTGTTTTCTTTACAAAACAGTAAAAACAAATTTACAAAGAAATTGCCCAAGAACACAGGCACGAATCTTGCGCAGATACAGGACTACTGGCTGTAAGTAGGTCTTTACGAAATTGAACTCCAGTGGATCAAATCTTAATTATCGAGTTTTGTGGTGTGTTCGAGTCACTTTCATAAGAGGTGTAGTTCAGATTAACTGCCATAATTTCATTGGTCGCGTACTTTCATTAACAAAATAAGTGGGTTTCGATGCCAGAGCTCCTGTTTTACTTGAGAGAAGGATTTCACAGTGAAAATACGAAAATGAAAATACGACTTTTATTAACCCCAAAAGGAAATTGATTTACAATGTGATACAATGTTATACATTTTATTCACAATACAGACACATAGAATATACATCATACATTTAAATGCATACTATTACAAATGAAATACATAACAAAGTCATTGCTGGTCGCCTGCGGTGCAGCGCCCTGGTCCCCCCGACACAAAAGCCAGGTATTCATTTACACCTTAGTCGAATGGGGAAATATAAGTGACGTGTTTTTCCTCTTAAAGTTTCAAACAGTGCAGATTTTCTAGTGCACGCACAGATTAATAGATCGAACTGCAGCATTCTAACTGTGCACAGGTGACTCAAAATATCCCTCACCCTCCCCCCTCTCCAACACAAATCAACCTTAATCGAACCCTTCCCTGTTTTTACCGCCGTATGTTGACCCGCTGTTTCAAACCAGTGCTGTACAGTGATAAAAATCCTCACAGTTCTACTTGAAGCACCTGCTGATGACGTCAATGTCAAAGTGTGGAGATAAGGTGTTACACGTACGACTGGCAGCTGTAATCTCGAACCAAACAACTTATACGACCGTTAAATTGTTCAAATAATTGGGCTGCCTTCTCTTCCCCCTGCTCTGTCATTGTTGAATTGTGTTTTGCTTTTTAATTAATTTTATTGTAGGCCTAGTCTAGTATACGCCTCTTACCCCCAATATGGCCACTGCTAAAGGGGCTTTATTGAGAGTACAGGAGTGCTGAAGAGCATAATGGAAAAGGCCTATCAACGTTGGTGATATCTCGACTTTATCAGTGTGAATACCATTTTATTCAAATAAATCTAATTGGTTCGATTTTTTAAAAATGTCTCTACCAGTTACAGGAAAATAATTATCTCTTTCCTTTCGAAAAATGGCATATCGAAATTTAAAAAAAAAAAGGGTCCTCGGCATTCTAGTTCATGCATTTGAGAAAATACTTGCACAAGTCAGTAACATGATCGAACCTGACCCCCCAAAACAGTGGCAACAACAACGACAACAAAAAAAGGTAGTTGCAGCCTTTCTTGGGCTGTAAAGGGGTCATAAATCCAAGAGTTCGATTGACGCTTGTGTAGATTGTCGCTGTCGATTGTTTGAGTGTCGATTTCTTGGTGCTTAAACACGTCTACAATAATCCCCTGCTACTGCAGATGATTGTCATATGCTGTTGCAATTGGGTGCATACTTCGCCACTCCATCGTTTATGCCAGTACTTGTTAGGCTCCCAAGTTTTAAGAATGAGTATTGACAAACGGTCACAAGTGCTCTCCTGAGGAGAAGAGAACTTGAGACATTCTATGGCTGGCGTCTACACTCGTGGATACAATGAATAAATGCCAATATAGGAATAACTGTAACAACTGCAAAACAAACACAAGGCTTTCATTAGGACATGAACACGATTTGTATTGATAACAGTCGAGTACTTGCGCGTTCACAATGGGAACATCGTTAAAAATTACATTTACCTCTGCATGGTGAATGCTACTTAGGGTGCATTCAGCACCGATACAATAATGTAATTCCTACGAGGGTAGAAGGTTTCATCGTTAATGCGCAAGCTCTCAGGTAACGACAGCTCAAGTTATGTAACGTGTTTTTGATAAAACAAATCATTACCAAACTGGGAATTTCTCATTATGGTTATTCTCGCTCTCATGTTTCTCTTTAAAAGGCATTCGCCATCCAGCCAAACACCATGTATGTTGAAGCACAAAGTTGTATTCTATAAATCTCAAATCAGATGGAAATGTTGGCATCATTTTGGTCAGAAATTTAGGCCAGCTTTTAATGAGAATGTTAAGGACGACTGCGTTTGTTTGTACCCTGCAATTTGACGGAAGGGCAGGCCACATCCTTCCCTTAGGAAAGAAAGTATCCATTTCTATAGTCAAGCCAAGATAGCTGCGACTAATGCGGAAGAGACAGAAAATAATGCCCGGAGTTGCGATTGATGTATGTTATGTTCATATCTTTGGCTCAATCATTGCATGCAAACCACTGTTGACTCTTGCCACCTCCTCGTCTGATATAAGGCCATCGATAAGTCCTTCCACTGAAAAATTTGAAACCGTGGATGGTTGCTGGCATATTGCCGAGTTTCCTCTTTTGGTGATCTAAAAGACTTTACATTTCTAACAAACTTCTAGTAGGGGTGCACCCTTCCTCACTGTGACTGGTGCGTACTAACCAAAATCTCGTAGCCCTGATATCTCTTTTGCTATGGAACGTCCATAAAATGCAAGGACAGCCCCTTTTGCGACGCCGCAGGGACCAAATAGACGCAGCTCTGAATTCGTGTGTGAGGTCAAGAATTTAACTGCACGGCAATTTTTGAGCAATCAGGTCTCTCTAAAGCTATTTAAACCGTTGTAAACAGTTCTGTGTTTCCTCCCCATATTTCATTCATGCGGAATACAATGTTCTACAACAACATGGATCTTGCATTTACGTGTTTCTGTCAAAGGAAGAAATTCATATAAAGAAACTATATGCATTTGACATAATCTTCATTTCACATGTTGTTGGAAAATTGTGAAGGGGCAATCCTCTAAAGAGGAGCATCAGGCGCAGTGTTGATGTCAATCTGATGGTCACTGAATTTATGATGTTATTTATCTTGGGTTGGAAGTCTCAGTATAGGGCAAGCCGCTTTAGAGGACTGTAAATGCAGCCCCCAAAAAAAAGAAACAACCGACGAACGATTGGCCAAAGCATTACGGGAAAACATGTTTTTATTTAAAGTTGCTACGTGTAGTGTAATAAACCAACATTAGATCTCGTTTATCTATCACATTCTGCGGACATGAGATGGTATTGAAGTGGGAAAACAACCGAGGAACTGCACTGAAACTTTAGAGATAAAAAAATGATGGAGAGATTAAAAGAGGACGCTGAAGTTGATGTTTCTGACTAATAAGGTCACAAGTCAACATGAGAGACGCCTTTTGCCAGTGGCGTAGACACAGAAACTGCAGGGATCAAATAAGCTTGAGTTGCCTTCTGTGATTGAAGTACTATTTGAATGTTCCCTTGTCTCCTCAAAAACCCTTCTTCTCACATGTTCCCCAAAAGGTGGCCTACCCCTTGTTTATGCCCCTGTCTCTTCGTGATCCTTGCATAGTGACATGTAAACAGATCACCACCTGACACTCAAAGCTACAGCTGGCCGGCCCTCGAGATTATCCAACTGTATTTGGTTCTTTTGAGCCAATAAACTTATCTCTTTAGCAACCACTTGACTATAGTTTCAACAATGGCCAACGCCTCCTTTTCTTGCTTTTTTTGGTGACCACACCTCACAAAGAAAACTCTTTTTTGGCGGATTATCATCAGTGTAAGAATTTTGATACATTGTAAACGTATTCTGATTCATTCCGAAGCAGAGGGTGTCCAAAAAGTTGAACATCTTTTAGATAATAAGATCACGTAAATGATACAGTTGATCTGCCGCTTAACGGCAACTTTCAGGTAAAAAATCTGTTTAAAAAGTTTGCTTTTATCGTAGCCAGTCTACTTGCTCCTGAAGAAGTTTTGAAAATAACCCCGAAATTATGTGGTCTCCATGAGTTAAGCAAAAAGACACTCAAATTAAACAAACTCTTTCATATAGATGTAATTTTTTGGGCTTGTTTTGATCTGTTTATACAGCTGTTTCCGTTTAATCGCAACTAAGCCGGATAATTACAAATTGCCAATTGAAAAGAATTGCGATACTCAAATGACTATAGAATGTACTTCTTATTTTCCTTTTTCCTGTCAATGACTATAAAATCAGCGAGCCCTAGGCCTCTCTGATGGGTCCTCTTCTGAACTGTGAAATGTCTGTTTACAGGTGGTATGCGCTGATCAGGTGTTTGATCTAAAGTCTGTCAACTGGGGCTACGACTGAAGTAATATTAAATTCCTAACATTCTACAGAAAAGTCATTTGAGTATCGCAATTGTTTTAATTGGTAATTTGGAATATGCTGGCTAAGTTGCGATTAAACGGAAACAGTTGTATTAACATAACAAAACAAGCCCAGAAATGGAAAATATATGAAAGAGTTTCTTTAATTTGAGTGTATATTTGCTTAACTCATTGACACCGCACAATTTCGGGGTTATTTTCAAAACTTGTTTCTAGGATCAAGTTGATAGTGATTTTGGCTATGATAGAACCAAGCAGCAAGTAGATTGGCTATGAACGAACCAAACTTTTAAAAATCTATAATCTTTGATATCTGATAACTAGAAAGTAGAAAACAAATATCTAACTGTCAACCAGTATTTCTCTGTGAACATTGTATTTCAAACATATTTCCGACGCGGTCTCAGTGAGTCAGCACTGTTGGACTCCTGTTATCTAGTCGGACTCCTTTGGCTCCTGGGGCTGGGACCCTAGCATTATGAGCCTCATCGATAGTACTCTTGCGCTGGAAACTATCGTTCTCAGAAAGGCACGTGAGCCAATACTGGACCTGGGATCGAACTGGGATATCTGATGGGTGGGGATGCTGGTCCACAGATAGAGAATATAATGACGTCAAGAAGTCACAAGACACTTTGACCTGGGCTACTCCCTGCATCGCTTTAACACGACCTCAGATTAACATCTGATTATGAAGTGTTGCTTCTGAAGCGTATAAGGTTAACAGTGTGTTTATTTTATCATGGAGACTTCACTGGATAACAACATCGTCAGTGTGCAGGGGCGTGGAAGTTAAATAGTAATATGAGGGCACTTAGGATAAATCTCAGCAGCTGTATGTTGGGTGGAAGGTATCAAAGGAAATTATGCAAATGTGGATAAGTTTGAGGCCGGGGGGGGGGGNGGGGGGGGGGAGCAGACTTTTTGTTTGAGGCGCAGCCCTCTGCCCCCTCCCATCCCTTATCTATGTCTACGCCACTGTAAGTGTGATGATATTTCCTTATTTCGCCAAGTGATAAAACTCAAATACTTTTCATATGTGTGTGGCATTTGCTCTTAGTTCTTCAGGAACGTGAGTCTCGGGACTTCTGAAAGTGTGAGTGAGCTATCATGTGGTGTTCTTTCAAATCCTTTCCATTAACAACGTGGATTACATGATACGACAGGAGATATGACACGTTCTATGTTGACCCAAACCTTGTGCGACAAGTGTGAAACAGCATTTGTGTCTTAGTAACTGACAGAATTAATTATAAGAATCGGAAGTCAAGCATTATATCGTTGGTATTCGCATAGGACCGTCCACGTTTATAATTATATGGCATACAGTCAGCCTGGCCGGACCTATGCGAAGACCGACGATATGTTAACATCGTTGCTAGCTGTAACTCAGACTTGGTACAAACTGATAGACAATGATTTCTCTCTGTGGATACGTTTTGTCCCATCAGAAAAATAACTTCGAGGAATGAGGGGAGGTCGGTGAATATTTAGATATTCATTGAACCGCGTATATCGTTCGTTTGTTGTTGCAATGTGATATTGCTAGACTAGACTATAAATTTTTCAGTCAGTTTTGCTTCATTGCCGTCCGTGTCACTGCCTTTTGTTTTTGAAGAACTCATTCCATCAGCTTTAGAAACCTGCATATTTCCTCCAAATGAGTGTCGGCAAGAAAGAGTGCTTCTTTAAAATCAACTTTTGCGAATTGCCAGGTTGCGGTGGATTTAGGAATAAATTGCAAACAGTTTCTGGCATGTTGAGCACCAATAAGAAAACCAACACCCCAAAAGTAGTCTTGTAGCAAAGGATAGTGCATAGGCCCTCGCGCATTAAAGATGGGATCGCTTACCATCGTAAGGATTACACTTATAGTGCATCGGTGCTGAATGCACGCTTAGAAGCATTTACCGTGCAGAATTGTGATAATTCCTACAATGATAAGAGATCCCAGTATTAATGCACAAGCTCTCTGTTATCTTCAGTTTTCTTCTGCCTTTTCTGGATAGAGGATTCTAGAGTGCCCTCACATGGACAAAGTCGTCCGCACTGCAATCACGTGGTTAAAGAGTAAACAGTTCAGGGCGCCCCGTATATTTGTAATTAAGCGTGTTCAAGTATACATTCAATGCCGCCATAGTGGTACTTATAAACTCTCATAGCATTTCAACAGTGTTTGTCTGTTGGAGAGCTGGTATTCATTTGTCTCTACTATAGGTTTATGAAATCGACAATTCTGCATTCTCTGGAAATGGAAGACAAGGACATTCTTTGTTAGGTTCTAATTTTCTGTTTCATATAATTATATGTGTTGCTTTTTGTCTATCTTCAAGGCCATAATTCGCACCCCTGCAATTCTCGGAGTGATATATAGGGT